>JAANYP010002993.1:67500-238703 GCA_020465985.1 Centrapalus pauciflorus | reverse complement strand
TTCCAACCAGAGAAGTTTTGATGATTAAATTTTGGAGGTTTGCCCATAGAGCCATTGTCATAGTAAGAAGAATTTGCAGCACTGTTGTCCATGGAAACTTGGGAGAATGAGAGAATTCTAGAATGAACACACACTCTTAAACTGCTCTGATACCAGTTGTAGGTCCCGAGAGGTTCCCAAAGTATATAGCCTTAAGCTGTAGAGGGGGGGGGTGAATACAGCAATTTAAAAACTACACACTAATTTCTCAATGTTTGTATGTATTATCAACAATTTGTTAATTACAAACAAGCTTGAATGCGGAATAGTTCAAGCTGAGATGACAGATACAACAGTATGTTCACTAGTCTAAGACAAACTCAAACTAGTATACAATGAATACACTCACTAAGAAGCACTCACTGGGTTTACAAGACTTTAAGGGAACAGCTTATGTAAAACAGCTTAGACACACAGATACTAAATTACACAGCAGGCTTGCATGCATGAAAAACACACTTGCACGTTCACTCTTGGTTTCAGCACTTAGCTTTCTTCACACTTCTTTCTGTCCTTAGAAGCTTCCTTTTATACTCATTCAGAGGATCTAAGAGAAACATCTTCATTGGACGGAATGAAAAGGAGAAGTCTTGTTGAAAAGACAACATAACCTTTTCTGCACTTTTCTGAAAAGCAGACTTGTCTTCACATGTGCAGATTTTTGTCTTTTTAATTTGTCTACTGTTGCATTGCCTTTAACTAATTTAGGAATGTCAACTTTGCGTCTTTCTTCCTTGTAAAGGCCTATTTTGATATAAGAAAAAGGTCTGTCACCCTTTTTCAAATAACCTTTTGTCTTCATGTTACAGAACAGCTTGGGCAGGCTGAGCAGTTCTGTTTTCCACTTTGTCTTCGACTTTGTAAACTGATCTTGTAGTCAAAAACAATACATGATGACTTGGAAACATATTCCATAAAGTGTTTAGCCTGTTCACAAAGAACAGGTTCTGTTCACAAAGAACAGAATACTTTAAATTTGCCCAAGCTGCTCACCAGTGTAGAGCAGCGTAGACAGTTTATGTCCAGCCTGTTCAACAGACAGAACAGCTTGGACAAACTGTCTTAGTTGCAACACATGCAACACATAGAACAGCTTTATACTAATATTGCAAATCATTTTCAGGCTTCAATAAGGCATATAACAGGCCTTAAATTCAACCTTCAAATGCATCAACAGGTTTGATTATAAATCTCCCCCTCAGATGTAGAACAGGTTTGACTGAGGCCTTTTTGTGCCTAACACTTACTATTTTAAGAAACTTTTAATTAAACAACCTTTAATGAATAAATTTATTATTTTCAAATAATATTGATAAATAATTTAAACTTCCTTTAAATAATTATCAATCAACTATTATTCAATTGAAACACATTTCCAAAAATAAAAAAACTTTATTTAAAATGTCAATTTTCTAAATAAACAAATTTTACCAATAAAATATGTCTTTTAAAATATTTAAAGAAAATTCATCATCTTTAAATAACACCAAAAACTTTCTTTATGGTTTTTAAACGATTTCTACCAAAAACGTTAATGTCGAGATTAAATCTCAAAACATTAAACCATGACCGACCATGAAACTCAAAGTCACGATTTCATCAATTTGAAAACAGAATCCTTAAATTAAACTCCCTTTAATTTCATAAAACATTTTATGGAACTAAATATTAAATGTATAAATTAAATATAGTTTATAAATTAAAATTACCATCAAATTTTATTAGGCTAAAGGAAGGATTAAAAAATGATGATATTAATTTCAACATTAAAACTTACCTTTTAATTAAAACCGATTTAATTTAAACGACGAATTACCAGAAAACGGAAATGAACCAACTTAGTTAACCGACTCATACTCGGGTTCAATAACCCATATGAACAGAAAACTAGTAGGGTATTGAACACTTTGACGGCTGAAATTAGTCGAAGCCATTAATCAACTTCCTTTGATTATTTCAATTTCCATATTCCAATTAATCGTCTAACAATCGAATCGAATAATATTTAAACCGATTTGTGAATTTTATAGAACTCATAAAGCCTCCTACTTTAATTTTATAAAACTGAAAACATATTTACATATATTTTGTCACAAATGTTTAAATATTAATAACCAAACACTTCTGATTTATTGATTCGATTTTAACGCATTTAATTTAATCGTTCGAGTTTAACCGTGAATTAAACGACACAACGGAACAAACCATCTATCACTTCGGCTACCACATCATAGCCGAGAGGTGATGGGTCTCAACCCATGGCCGAAATTTCAAGGCTAGACTTCACGAACCGAAACGTTTAATTCTCGATTTTAATTAATTAAATACTTTAAACAATCAAATATCAACCAAATAAAATGAACTAAGGATTCAAATGTCGAGCTCCGAGAAACTCCAAGGTTGGCCGAGAATCACCATGGGGTTTCCAAACCCTTTGGTTGATTTTTCCCAAGCCGAATCAAAAACTTAAACATTTTAATTACTGATTTCGATCATTTAAACACTTTTAATCATAAAAATAGAAACTTTTAAGAACATTGGACCTAATAACTTGAGTAATACTATCTTTATGTTACTTAACCTGGCTCTGATACCACTATTGGGAATTCGTATCGTTTTTCATAAAAAACAATATTAATCAAATTAACACACAACAGAAGCTTTTTAAAATTACGAATTCCGTACACGGATGATCAAGTAAAACATAAGATAAGTAAGCATGAAAGCATATAAATTTCATACCTTTGTATTTGATGATAAGAATACACGAATGAGACGCTTTCGGTATCCACCGGTGATGATACGGTCGAGGGGCGCCATGTATGCAATCAAACACACGAAAAACGGGGAAAACCCAAACCCTTTTGTTTGGTTTTCTTTTCTTGCGGCCGAACCTCACCAAAACCCTTAAGAGTTTTGTAGTTTTGTTGTTTTTGTGTCACGCTCCACAAACCGTAGGTTATATATGTATGTATGTATATATATATATATATATATATATATATATATATATATATATATATATATATATATATATATATATATATATATATATATATCCTTATATAATATACAGTCGTATGTATGTATGTATGTATGTGTGTGTATGTATGTGTATATATATACACACACACACACATACACACACACACACACACACACACACATATATATATATATATATATATATATATATATATTATTAATTAAGAGATTTAGTTTTAATCAAACTCTAATATAATAATATAATATATATATCTAAATAATTATCTTTATCATTTAAACCATATATAATTATCTCTATAATTATATATCTATTAAATAATATTTATCTATTATATATTTTCTAATAATATATAAATGGCTAGATATTTATTTATAATAATATTTATTTATTTGTTGATAATTATCCTTCTAATTATCTAATAACTAGATGACAATACCAATTCAAATAAATACATCTTTTATTTACTATCCAATAATAAATAAAAGACCAGATAACTATTTAATTATCATCCAATGATAATTAAATCAATACAATATCTAATATTGCATTTTTAATCCCCGTACTAAGAGATATAATTAATCACACATTAATTTTATTTCAATGATTATTTCGTGTCATAAACAATATCCAATATTATTTATTCAATAGTTTAATTACATCTGCTCAGTTGTGCTCATTGGTCTGACCCTCAAATGTTTTATGAAATCAGTCATGATGCAGTAGTAATGTCATCTTTATACACCATATACAAACAATCATCAATAAACACAATCACGAACTGATCGTGCATCGGCCTACATACCCTATTCATCAGGTCCATGAATGCTTTTGGGGCGTTAGTCAGCCCAAACGGCATGACCAAGAACTCATAATGACCATGCCTAGTCTTGAACGCCGTCTTCGACACGTCCTCATCTCTGACGCACAGCTGATGATACCTGAAACGCAGGTCAATCTTAGAGAAATAGCTGGCGTACTAAAGCTGATCAATCCTTGACAAAGGATAATGGCTCTTCACCGATTGCCTATTGAGCTGCCTATAGTCTATACACATGCACATTGTCCCGTGCTTCTTCTTACAGGGGCTCCTCACAGAGAAGAACAAGGGCGAATAAACCCGCGATCTAGCAGATCCTGCAGCTGTGTCATCATCTCTCACATCTCGGTCGGCGCTAATCGATAAGGTGTGCGCGCAATAGGCACTGCTCCGGGAACTAGGTCGATCCTGAACTCGACCTGTCGATCAGGCGGCAACCCCGGAAACTCATCCGGGAACACATCTGGAAAATCTCTAACCACTGGCACGTCGCCGACCTCCCTCTTCTCCTTCTTCGCGTCCACCACATAAGCTAAATACGTGGCACACCCCTTCGCCACGTATCTCTGTGCCTGCGCCATCGACACGATGCTTGTCTCTCCGTGACGCCTCTCCCCGTACACGGTCGCTGACTCTGACTCTGAAATAAGGATCCGAATCATCTTCTTGGAACAAAAGATATCCGCCTGGTGCGCTATCAGCCAATCCATACAGACAATCGCATCGAAACTACTAATCTCCATAGGCATTAGGTCTACAGAAAATCGATGGTCGTCCATCTCTAACACACAATCCGTATAAACCCGACTCACTAACACTGTACTCTCATTGACTTGCTCAACAATAATAGGAACAGATAGCTCAGATGAATGAATAGAAAAATAACCACAGAAAGATGCAGACAGATATGATGGGTCAGATCCTGAATCAAACAAAATAAAGGCACGTAGTCATTTAAGGATAAAAGTACCATATACAACGACAGGAGACTCCCTCGCCTCCTCCGTCGTAGCTTGAAAGACCCTGTCACGAGCCCTCGGTGCTCCACCTTTCCCACAAGGTGCTGACGATGATCCTGATGCCCCAGCTCCGCTCGAACTTGACCCTAGAAACCCTGTCCTTGGATTCAGACAATCCCGTAACATGTGACATGGCTTCCCATATCAGAAGCACAACGACTCCTGCGAAGTACATGCAACGACAGTGTGACCTAACTTGCCACATCTAAAATATCGAAGTGCTCAGGGGAACATGGCCCTGCATGGCGGGATGACACCATTGACAATCTCTCCCCACAGCTGCCGAGCTCCCAACCCTGCTCCTTGAATCTCTAGAACCCCTACCGACACTGAATTGAATCTTACTCGGCCTCTGGCTCAGTTCTTACTGTCTCTGCCCCCGCTGCCTCTGGCCCTGACCCTGACCCTGACTCTGACCAACCCCAGGCTGCCTCTCATCCCTGCCCTGATCTCGCCGGCCCCTAAACTCTGTACCCTTTTCTTAGAATATCCACCCCGTCGGCTCTCTCGGTAAAATCTCGAAGATCCTGAACTCTGACCCTTCCCAGACGACTTAACATGCTGTCTCTGGGGAGCCGGCTGCTCCCGCTGCCTCTTAATCTCCTGCTCTCGACGGCGGGCATACTCCATAGCTGAAGAAAAAGTGGGGTCATGAAACATCCCCACAAACTCCCTAATGTTCGACCTCAGACCCTTAATAAACATGCTGACCTTACAGTTCTCCGTAGCCACCTGATGTGGTGCAAACTGAGCTCGATCATTGAAGACATCGATATACTCCTTGACAGACATGGATCCCTGCTCCAAATGAATGAACTCACACTCTAACTCACGTCTCGTATACTAGGGGCAATACTGCAGCTCAAAATCTGTCCTAAACTCTACCCAAGTCATCAGATAAGCATCATCAATCCATCGGGCGCTCACCACAGAACTCCACCATCGCAACACTCCTCCCTTCAGAACGTAGGAGGCATAACTCACCCTGTCTGCTCTATCCACATGGGCTATACAGAATGCCGCATCGATCTCGCGCAACCACTCAAGTGACTTCGAGTCACCGACTCCCCCGAAGAACTCAAAAGGATGACCCGTCATGAAGTCCTTAAAGGACCCTCATATCGGCTGGCTAGAAGAACCACCAGCCCCCGAACTCTGCCCTTGCTCCAGCGGGGGTAACGCACCCTGATCCCTGCCCGCGCCCTGCTCTAAAAAATTCTCCTCAAAAAGCTGATTCATCACTGAATAGAGGTCCGACCTATGCACAAACTCATCACCCCTAGAGTCATCGCCCTAAGGCCCGCTGTCCTGATGGTCCATAATAACCAGCACAATAAGGATAATAACACACATTAACTCTACCAAACTCTATGCACTACTCGTTAATCACCTAGGAGATTTACTTCGGATTACAATCCAATGATCTAGACTCCGTGATTTAAGCTTAAGCATCCAATAGATAATTAATCTCAAATTTAGATCGAGTGTGCAGTTGTCACACAGAAACAATTTTTGTAAGAAACGTTTGCCTAATTTCTGATCAGATGTCCAAAATTTGACAAAATCAGTAAGAACATAAAAGTTTTCGAAAAATCAGTAAAATTCAAATAACGTTTTGTGTGTTTGGAGTTAAATTCTGAGACTTAACTCAATCAATCCGTCTTTTAAAAACACACCTTCGATCACAATTGTCACTTCAATCCATCCACTGATTCAAAAACCCCAAGGTTTTTTTTCTAAATTTTCAAAAAGTCGATGGAACAATGTTCTTCAAAAATAATTTCCAGATTTCAAAAATCACAAGCAATTAGCCATATCAGGCTCTGATACCAATTGAGAATCATAGATCTAGGTGAATCATAACATGAACACAAATAAGGTCAATCACTACCGAATGATTATATTGATAATAGAAAGATATTACATCACAATGAGGTTTTCTCTCTGTTCTTGATTTCTTGCACAAAAATCAAAGCTCCTATCAGATCAGTATTGAATTGTGCAATTCGTGCGTTCAAAGCTACAACAACTAACTTTTATTTAAACACATTACAAGTTTTGATTATTTACAATATTCACACCTAACTTTTACAATCAAAATTGTTTTCAACTGTATATATAAATGTTCCTAACACTAGGCCCCTGATACCAAGCTTGTAACACCCTCGAACTAATCCCCCAACACCACATAAATAACACGTCAACAGAGATATAATATAGTAATCCCTAACTGTTCCCAATATATACACGTGAAAACCCCGATAATCTAAAACTTTAATTTACATAATTAGTCACGGAAGTTCCTATCACATTACATACTATCCGAAGCATATGTACACAATACCCAAAATATAACTACCTCTAAAGAAGGTAGCTAACTCCTCGAATATGCAGTCGTAAACCTACTTGGGTCCAGCAGGCCTACCAAATCTCTGGTCACCTGAGATACACACATATGAACACAGGTCAGCTAAAGCTGGTGAGAATACAATCTAAGTGTACGATTATAAAAACTCGGTAAAAGAAAGTAAACTCAGTAATAAAGCGTTCAACGTTCTCTACTAAACAAGTATATTAGATCCCACAAGATAGGTCAAATAGGTACTCAGACCGTGTGGACGTATCCACGTACCCAAATCCCTAGACCGCACAAAGCAATCGTCAGGAGCACAAAAGGGAATCGGGAGCGACCCGACCCCTGTCTAGTCGCGCGGTGTAGTATCTCGATTGCTCATGTGACCCAAATCTCATAATATAAAACACAGTTTACACTAAAACTCGATAATACATGCATGATAATATCTCAGTAAAAGCTCGTAACAAAACTCATAATAATATCGTAAAAAGTTCAGTAAAAAATCATGCAGGTATTAAATAATTAATCGTACAAGTATCTCAGAAAAACATGCAAACTCACCTGACCCTAGAAAACTCACTCTTCAAGTCTTGGTTCCCTGCCCGTCCCCAACCCTAACAACTCGAGATCCTAGAATCACAATATGATAACTCAATATCACAATCACAACTCAATAACTCTATACATAATTCCCAAGAAACACACACAAGCCCGGATACCCAACCACTAGACACAAAAAGCCCAAACCCTAACTCTAAACCCTTACCGAATCCCGGTCGCGCTGACTATCGCGATCGCGGTTGCGCTTTCCTGTTCCCGGTCGCGCTCACATCACGCCCGCGCTCAATCTGAACCGCCAGAGACCCATTGCGGCAAGGAAACGCGGCCTGGACTCGACTCAAGAACATGCGGCCCGCGATCAGGGGATCGCGGCCGCGCTCACGGACGAACAACAACAGTGATGCTCTGTTTCTTACACAGAAGGGGTTTTAATCCCCAAATTCGATTTCAGCCCAACACAACCTAATTAAACGACCTCGATTTTACTCAGAAACATATTTGAACTCAATTCAACTCCTACCCAACCATTAACAACATCAAATCCACAAATTGAGGCTTAGAACTTACTTGAGCTTGAAAAGGAATATGATGACTACTCTTGTAGCTTTTATCAAACTCAAATCTTGAATATGATTGCTGCACTGGAAGCACACACACATAAAACCCTTTTTAATTGTATGGAATTGAAGTAGAGATTGAAGTAACCAAGCAACTAGGTGAAGCTTATATACGTTTTGGTTATAACTCGGTTCGACACCCAATATCCGATCCCGCTATCACAAAACACAAGTTTATATCACTGGATCCCAAATTAATTAATAATCACCAAGATTATAATCTTTTATAAAAACTTAATCCCTTTACCCAGTTAACCCAAAATATCAGCACGTGACAGTTCCACGTATAACTCAATAATATAATATAAGCAACCCAATTAAATAATTCCACGTACCTTACCCGAAATTGGGATGTTACATATAATGCAATTAAACACCATGATTAATTTTTTCCTGAAGCGATTCATTTTCATATTAAAGGTTTCTCGGATGACATATTATGTAATTAAATATTTAGAAGATTATTAAGTAAGTAACAATTTAGAATGATACATTTTGTTAGTTAAAATAAATTTAAATCTAAATTTTCTATTTTAGAGTTACTCTTAATTTCAATTGAGACAAACCGTAATGAATATCAATTTTGACGAGAATAAATATATTACCTTTTATTTATTTATTTTAGCACTCAATAAATAATAATTTTGCCCAATCACTTTGACTTAATAACGTTTATTACCTATAATTTAATCATTTTGTATAATACCTTTATTTCTTAAATATATTAGTCTTCTATTTCAAATAAAAATGTATATAAAGTAATTCACAATAATAAAAGATTATATTAAATATTCGATAATAAAAGTATCTCGCATTGTATACTTAACTAGTTTACGAACCCACGTATTACGTGAATAGTTTTTAATAAATAATTTTTCACATAAAATGTATGTAATTTAAAATTAAACCATATAAATATTAATTTTTATAAAAAAAAAAGTACACGCATAGTATAATCATTTGTCATAGAAATTATTTATCTATTTCTTTTAAATATATGTGAATAGTATTTACTTTATTTGAGTCCTTTAAAAAAATTTTACATCTAAATTTTATATATTTTTTGAAATTTCAATATTACGTAAAACATAATGTTTATATATATATATATATATATATATATATATATATATATATATATATATATATATATATATGTATGTATATGTATATATATATGTGTGTGTGTGTGTGTGTGTTATAACAATAAATAAAATGTTATGAAATATGACATTATTCGTATTATATTATATTTACTTTTTAAATATTTAGTATTGTTTATATAGATTGAGGTTCTATGGGGCACCACGATGCATTGGGAACCGGTGGGAACCAAAAATGCATAATTTATTTACTAAGGATGCAATAAGGGTAGTACAGGAATACTAATTATATTAAAAAAGTAATTAATCTTTTAATTAACAGATTAGTTAGAAAATAGGAAACTAAATAATATCATTAACCACTTTTGCTATATTCTTCCACCGTCCCTCCCTCACCCCTCTCTCTCTCTCTCTCTCTCTCTCTCTCTCCGAAATATCATGATCGGGTCGACTAGGCCAGATCACGAGTGAATAGAAAATCTAAAATGTACATAGCAGTTCCAGCTGAAATACTTGGAATAATTCTACCACTTCTACTAGGAGTAGCCTTTTTAGTGCTAGGTTCTCAAAACAGACGGCCTCCATCATTCTATAACCTCAATCTCGCCAGCCACCACCGCTCTCTCTCTCTCTCTCTCTCTCTCTCTCTCTCTCTCTCTCTCTCTCTCCGGCCTCCATCATTTATTCTCCATCAATCTCGCCGGCCTGCATCACGAAGTTGATGAACAATGCATCACTATGATGTGTCTTGTTCAAAGGATGAATGCACACCAAAAAATCACGATGATGTTGATGTTTCAGGTGATGAATCTTGATGTTTCCTGGTTCAAACATGTTGCACAACAGCAATGCATCACGATGATGTTTCTGCTTCAAAGGATGAATGTTGATGTTTTTGGTTCAAACATGATGCACATTAGCGGTGCATCAAGATGATGATGAACATGTTGAAGACGGTGATTAACACGTTTAAATTCCAAATATGCATCACAATTATGAACATGTTCAAGATGAAGATGAACACGTTGAAGCTGATGAACACATTCAAGATGATTAATATGAATACGATGATGCATAACCTGGAAAAGATGAATACGAAGATGCACAGTCAATGAATATGATGAAGCATCATGTTGGATTTTTGTTCAATTGAAATTTTTTTTATTTTAGAAGTGTATTTTATTAATTTATTAGCATTTAATACGTGATTATTGAATTAAATATTCAATCAATATAAATTTAATTTTGAGTTGACTTGATATATTATTTTTTCCCAAAATATCCTTATGCACATCTAATATGTAAATCGTGCATCATGATGCATACACAAATTTCATCTTTATTACCCTTTTGCCATTGGGATCTTAGTCATTCATTTTCTAGATTTAACGGTATATATAGGTTCCTAAGTTGCACGATGCACACAGGTGCCTCATAGAACCTAACCCTGTTTATATAATCTATATTTATTTTTAATATATATTAATAAATTTATAAACTAATAATATATATTTTTTAATTAGATATATAGTAAGCATATATTCGATATAATTTTGATGTAGATTAAAATTTTATCTAGATTAGACTGATATTAAAATATTTGTTACGTAGATATATAAATAAATATGATAATATTTAGATTTAGTTATATAATTTATTTAGATTAAAAGGATAACAAAATTTTTTAAAAAAATATAATGATGTATTAAAAGAGTGTCATGTGATAATTTTTCATTCCCTTTTATTTATGTAAAAAGATTCATCTAACTTATAATTTATACTTTTAATTAAACACTTGATACATAATATGCTTATATTTTATTACAACAAAAAATGTTATGATATATGTTTTTTTATTAATATTATATTTTTTTCGAATATGTTCGTATTTTTTATAATATTTTATGTCATATAGTGGATAGAGTTAATTATTTATTAATGTGCATAGATATTAAAAATAATAATTTGTATTTATATTTATATTTTAAAAATAATAAAATGTTAGTACACTCTGTGTGACGATAGCAATCTAAGTTTTGATAGCATTTTGTGTAAGTCAAGTAACTTGGTATTGAATATTGACTAGTGTTGAATATATGTGGTTATGTGTGTTTGATATTGGTTGTTTGTATATTTTGAACTTGGTGTAATGTATTACAAGAAGTTCAAACATAAAGTTCAAAGATAAATTCAAGCATAAGTTAAAACATAAGTTCGAATATAAGTTTGATATGTGAGGTTCGAATTTGAGGTAAATTCGAATTTGTCATGGAGGACAAATTCGAATGGGCCTTGGGCCTGATTCGAATTTGTCCCAGACAAACTCGAATCTGTCTGGTTTAATTAAGGGTTAATTTGATTAATTATCAGACTTTTGCAGACGTTTATCAGAGCGATTAGCAAAGGCGATCTCGAACTAGCAAGTTTCTAGAGAGTTGTTTCGGAGAGAATCATCGTGTAGGGGCGTTCTAAGTCGTTCCTCTATCACCGTGGTAGTCTCCGTGTTTCTGTGTGTGTGGTCTTACCGTGAAGCCGCTAACGAGGATTCCACACTCGTTGGACGGTGTCGCGTCGAGATAGATCTGTAGAGTCAGGACCTTACAAGTGGTACCAGAGCCAGTGTGTTCTTGGTGTTCTTCGTGTTCATAAGCAACATCCTAGGTTTCTTGACGTTTTGGACGGTTAATATCATGTTTTTGGACGTTATTCGAGTTTATCAAGTGAGATCTCGGAAAATACTTTGTCATATTTCAAGTTTTTGATCGAAATCAGTATTTTACTCGTAAAAATATAGGTTTAATCTGAAAACTTGAAAAACTCGAAGTATTAGTCGTTTTTCGAACTTGCGGCGCTCGAGTTTATTAAGGGGGTATTAGGATTTACTCTTTTTCGAGATTGTCAGAAAATACGCTCCTTTCGAGGTTCCTTAGGGTTTGATTCGAGTTTGGCCAATTCGAATTTGCTGGCTTTCGATTTTACTCTAAAATCGAATTAGGATTTCGAATTTACTTGAACCTTCGAGTTTGTCTATAATTTCGAACATAGTTGAACTTCAAACTTAATTTCGAATTTAATTCCAAACCAGTTTAAAATTAATTAAATTCGAATTTATTCAAATTCGAAAGAGTTAATTTAAATTAATTTCAAATTAAATTAATTAAGTTTAAATTCAAAAATATTTGAAACAATGACAAGTCTACAGAGGTTCATTGAGATGGATCACGGGGTCGGAAAAGCGAATTCCCCACCTAAGTTGATGAAATTAGAAGATTACTATTGGTGGAAGGATAGGTTCGCCGACTTCGCAAGATTTAATGATATGCGGATGTGGATTTGTATAGATGAAGGATACATTCCACCAATGGCTGAGACTGAAGGACGACAAAAGATCGTGCCATATTCAAAAATAAAAGATGATGATAAGAAGCTGTATGAGGCCGAGAACCGGGCATTCGCTATCATTAGAATGGCGTTACCTCAGGAGATCTTGCACACTTTCCGCAATCAGAAAACAGCAAAAGAGCTGTGGGATTCTTTGGAGAAACGGTGTGAAGGTAACCCGAGGGTAAGGAAGAATAGAATGGAAATGCTCAAGCAGCAGTTCGCGGTCTTCAAAGCCTTGAAGAACGAAAAGTTGGATAAGACTATTACAAGATTCTACCATTTGCTAACTGAGTTAGATAGCCACGATGTGGAGTATAGTGAGACTGAAAAGATCGTAAAAATTCTGGATGCTTTATCTGCCAAATGGGAAATGTATGTGGCACTGATAAAGCATGATGAAGACAAGTTCTATACTCTTACTCTAGACAGTGTAATAGGAACGCTGAGGGCCTATCACTTTGAATTGCTTAAGAAGAAAAAGGATTACGAACAAGTACAGGATCCGGACATGTACTTTGGGAAGTCCAAATCTTCAGGGGCAACTGATGTGAAGACGGCTACAGCATTCTTCTCAGGAGAGACATCGACACCGGTTGAATCAGAAGACTCAATGAGTAGGGCTTTCTTAGGGTTTACTAAACCAGAAGAAAAGCAGAATCAGGCTACATCTACATCTACATCTCAAGGGTATTCAAAGATGCCTATGAGCGCAAAATCAGCTGAAGACCATCTAAATCTATTGGCTTCATTTGTGACCGCCTACGGAAATTGTGTTCAAGGCAAAATCAACGATCCTGCACTTTGGGATGAGGATTACGATCAGGTAGATCCTGATGATCTAGAAGAGATGGATCTGCAATGGCAACTGACCATGGTAACTCAGAGAGTTAAAAGGTTCATCAAGAGAACGGGCAGAAACCTCAACGTTAGTAATAATAAGATTGGATTTGATAAGTCCAAGGTTAAGTGTTACAACTGCCAAGGATTAGGGCACTTTGCTAGAGAGTGTCAGAGACCGAAAGTAGAAAACTACCAGAACCAGTATCAGAATCAATCTCAAGGGAGATATCTGCCAGGTAGTTCAACCAGTCAGGCAAATATAGCTGGTCTGTTATTCAATGTCACATCAGACAGACAGCTAGATTGAACTTATGACTGGAATACACATCCAGAGTCGAATGCTAGAGCCTTTATGGCTGAAGTGACCGAGACTGGTAGTAATGCAGCAGAGGAAAAGACAGGGGACGGCAATCAGAATGAAAGCAGTCCGATGTGGGTAGAAAAGTCAGAAGATCAGACGATTCTAGAGTTCGCCGCACAGATGGCCAACGTGGAATCAGATCATGCCAAGGTAACTCTGAACTTTTCTCTTTTCCATGATTTATGTGTTTTGTGTGCTACGTCTAATGATAGGTTAAATTTAGTACTTGAATCACATCAAACTATATCTGCTCAGAATGAAACATTAAAATCTGAGAACGCTAGCTTAATAGATATCAAGGAAGACCTTCGAAATAAGCTTAAGGCAGATGCCCAAGATGTCATATTTTAAAGGACAAGCTGAGCGAACAGTGTGTTAGATTAGAACTGATGTATGAACATGTTGAGGCATTGACAAAAGAGCTTAAAACCAAAGAAGTAGAGCTAGCAGAATCTAAGGTAAAGGTAGCTGAGGTAAACAGTAAACTTGAAAAGTTTAGGAACTCATCACTCAACCTAGGGAAGATCTTAGATGAACAGTGTGTTAGATTAGAACTGATGTATGAACATGTTGAGGCATTGACAAAAGAGCTTAAAACCAAAGAAGTAGAGCTAGCAGAATCTAAGGTAAAGGTGGCTGAGGTAAACAGTAAACTTGAAAAGTTTAGGAACTCATCACTCAACCTAGGGAAGATCTTAGATGCACAACGTCAGTCTAAGAAGCCTGTAGGTCTAGGGTATCATGAGAGTCCTCCACCTTTCAATGATAACTACGTACCTCAACCTCAGGAGAAAACTGAAAAATCAGTTGAATCAGAGGAAATACCTGAACCAGTGTCTGAAATTGCTAAAGAAAAAGAAACTAAGGTGACTACTCATAATGTCCAGATTAAGAAGGTTAAATTTGTGTCATCCTTTAGTGAAAAGCTTGTAGGACAACACAAAATTGACTTTAATGATCAGGAGGAGGAACCAGTCACTATAGTTGAAACAAAAGAACCAGACACTAGTGAGACTCCTAAGTCAAAGGGCACACATAAAAAGTCGATTGACAAAATGTCTTGCTTTAGATGTCACGAAATGGGGCATGTTGCTTCAAGTTGTCCACATAGGAAAGTAGATTCTACACCTAAAACTGGAAAGCCTGAACAATATAAGCCTTCTACAAGTGTTGCAAGAACAAGTAGTTCTCATAATAACGAGAAAACTGTGCAAGCTGCACCTAAATCTGCTGTGAAGCAAATACCTGTGTCAGGTCGACCCAAAGAAGTGATTAGGACTAATTCACCAAATAGAGTAACTAATCAATCTAGGTCAGGACTGCAACAGAATTATAGGAGTACTACACCTAGCAGAGCTTACACTCCGGTTAGGTCCCACACTCCTGTAAGACATCAAACACCAGTTAGAGATCAGGGATATCAATCGGAATTGCCTTATAATTGAAATTATTCAAGAGCTTCACAGCAAATGCCTACACAAAGGCCGAGAATGAACTTAAATCACTCTGCACCACAACAAACTCAAAATCAAAAACCCAAGTCACCTGAAAGGAGAGATGGGTATTTGAAAGAGTTCAAGTATGTGGACGAGAATGGTATTACCAAGTCAGTTATGGCTTGGGTTCCCCGTGATAACTAACCTATTTTCTTTCATGTGCAGGAGATAACTACAGGTCCAAACAACAAGTGGTTCGTCGACAGTGGTTGCTCCAGGCACATGACAGGGAAAAGAAGTCTACTCGCAGACTTCAAGGGAGGGAATCGGGGTTTTGTATCATTCGCTGGAAATAAAGGAGGAAATATCACCGGTACTGGAGTGGTCACTAATGGGACTATCAAATTGGATCAAGTTTATCACGTTGATAAACTTGTTCACAATCTCATTAGTGTATCTCAAATCTGTGATAAGAAGAACTCAGTACTTTTCACTGATACTCGGGCGTTAGTGCTAAAACCGGGATTCCAAGTACCTGAAGAATGGATACTGATGAGGGCTCCAAGGAAGAATGACCTGTACATGCTCGACATGAACAAGCCGGAATCTTCGATGGGACCAATTTGTCTACTATCAAAAGCTTCAGAGATTGAATCGGTTTTATGGCACAAACGCATGGCACACTTGCACCTAAGAAAGATGAATTACATTACTAAAAATGGACTGGTGCAAGGTGTTCCCATGAAGAGTTTTCAGTTCGAGGATAAGTGTCTATCGTGCAAGAAAGGAAAATAACACAAGAAGGCACACAAATCCAAGACTCAGAACTCAATAGCTGCCACATTCGATTTGTTGCATATGGACCTCTTCGGACCAATCAACAAAAGGAGTATAGGTGGTAGTTGGTACTGTTTGGTTATTACTGATGATTACTCACGTTTTTCTTGGGTTTTATTTTTAGGTACAAAGGACGAGACGGCTGCCAAGCTCATCGGGTTCTTAGACCAAGTGGAAAATTCTTACGGAACCAGGGTTAAGCGTATCAGAAGTGATAACGGAACAGAATTTAAAAACACGGTTATTTGTGTATATTGCCTATCAAAGGGCATAGTGCATCAATTTAGTGCACCTTATGAGCCACAACAAAATGGGGTATCTGAACGGAAAAACAGGACTTTGATTGAGGCAGCAAGGACCATGCTTTCGGATTCAAAGCTTCCTACCATGTTTTGGGGGGAGGCAGTGAATACCGCGTGCAATGTGTTAAGCCGGGTCCTTACTGTCAAATCATTGAACAAAACCTGTTATGAAGTTTTGAATAAAAGGCCACCAAATTTAATTGGCTTCGAACCTTTTGGGGTACCATGTACGTTAATAAAAACAAAACATCAACCTAAGTTTGGTGAAAAGGCTGACGAAGGATACTTCCTAGGTTATGTGCCGAGCTCACCAAACAAATGGGTTTTTAACAAATCTAATGGTACAGTAGAGATTGTGTATAACATTGATGTCACAAGTTATACACATGAACCCCAAACTGGTCCGAAATGGATATTTGATTATGACAAATTGTTTGAGTCATTTAACATTCCTTTGGATGGAAATGCACGTACAATTGAACAGGACATGTCGTCATTAAATCTGAATGACGAGGGTCAAAGTTTTCCGAGGACCACCTTTCCATCAACATCCGAGCCTACATCAACTGAAGATAGATCTCCAGAAGAAAATGATTCTGAAGTGCCTACAGACGAAAATCAGACAACAAGTTCTAACTCTGAAGACAGTGTCCATGAGGAAGAATGAGTCTGAAGTCGTTCTCCCGTTAGGAGAGATAGGATCAAATTTGGGAGATAATCTTAGAGTTGACGAGATAGAAACATCTAGGATTAATAAGAATCATCCTATTGAGAGTATCATAGGAAATCCTAATGCTGGTGTGAGGACTAGGAGTAGTTTGAATAACAAGACAGTGTTGTTGTCGATGATCAATGACTCTGAGGCCTTTCAAACTTGCCTCTACTCATGTTTCATCTCGCAAGTAGAGCCGAAAAATGTGCTAATGGCACTGAAAGACAACTCTTGGATTGAAGCGATGCAGGAAGAACTGTCAAAGTTTAGGAAACTAGAAGTGTGGGAGTTAGTTCCGTTACCTCGAGGAGAAGTTGAAATAGGAACCAAATGGGGTTTTAAGTGCAAGAGAGATGATCGGGGTATAGTCACTCGCAACAAAGCAAGGCTTGTGGTAAAGGGTTTCAACCAAGAGGAAGGAATCGATTACAATGAAGTGTTCACGCCAGTGGCACGGCTGGAAGCAATCCGTTTGTATTTAGCTTTTGCTTCCTACAAAGGTTTCAAAGTTTATCAACTCGACGTAAAGAGCGTGTTTCTTTATGGGAAAGTGAAGGAGCTAGTGTATGTGGAACAGCCGCCTGGGTTTACAGATCCAAAATATCCAGACAGAGTATATCGGTTAGATAAGGCTTTATATGGATTACATCAAGCACCAAGGGCGTGGTACGAGACTCTATATAATCATCTTTTAGACAACGAGTTTGAAAGAGGGAGAACAGATAGTACGCTGTTCGTGAAGCGAAAAGGTGAACATTTCATCTTGGTACAAGTGTACGTCGACGATATAATTTTTGGGTCATCAGACGAGCAGATGTGCACAGACTTTGAAAAGGTGATGAAGTTTAAGTTTGAGATTACTGCGATGGGTGAGTTAAACTTCTTTCTGGGTTTGCAAGTCGAACAGAGGAAGGAGGGTATGTTTATTCATCAGATGACGTATGTCTACGACATCTTAGACCGCTTTGGGATGGAAGGAGCCAAGCTGACAGCTCACTTCAGCACGCCGATTCAAGTGAATCATAATCTCGGACCGGGTACAGAAAGTGATACCGATGTGGATCCGACGTTATATCGGGCCATGATTGGGTCACTCATGTATTTAACTGCTTCTAGACCTGATATAATGTTTGCTGTGTGTATTTGTGCTAGGTTTCAAGCTAATCCAAAAGAGATGCACATGAAAGCCGTGAAGCGGATTCTGAGATACCTCAAGTCGAAACTGAAGCTGGGACTTTGGTATCACGCGGAGGGCGATCTGGAATTGGAGGCATTCACGGATTCAGAATATGGAGGATGCAGCTTGAATCGCAAGTCAACAACTGGAGGTTGTCAGTTCCTTGGAGGGAGGCTCGTTTCCTGGCAATGCAAGAAACAGACTTCGATGGCCGTGTCAACGTGCGAGGCCAAATGTGTTGCTGCGGGTAGTTGCTGTTCACAGGTTTTGTGGATACAACAACAATTGCGGGATTACGGTTTGACTTATACTCATACTCCTATTAGGATAGATAACCAGTCAACTATTGCAATAACAAATAATCCTGTTAAACACAGTAAAACCAAGCACATAGACATAAGACATCACTTTATTCGTGATTGTGCTGAAAAGAACTTAATTAAGCTGGTAAAAGTTGCAACGGATGATAATAATGCGGATTTATTTACCAAAGCTTTTGATAAGTCACGTTTTTGAGTATTTAGTTCAACTAAACGGAATGCGTAATCCAGAGTAAATTGACCTTAGTAGAGTTTATTTCACTTTATAGCAGTAGAATTTCTTTCTTTTTATAGTAAGTTTAGTAGCGTAGGAGAATTTCTTTTTATCATAAGTTAGTAGGTTATTTTATTTTCTTACTCTTATTTATAAAAAAAGAAAAAAGAAAGAGAGAAAACCATAAAAAATTCAAAAAAAAAAAAGAGAATATCAGAAAATGAGTTAAGTCCTAGATACATAGGTTCAAAGTGACGAAAATTAGCACAGTCATTACAATCTCTAAGTGTTAAGCTTTCACACATAATGCACCTAAAATTCTAAGTGTTATACATTATCTAGATTGATATGTTGGTAGGCATAATACACAAAGGGAGTCTCAAGGCTAATAAAATATTCAAGAAAAAGTCAGACGTGTCACTAACTTAGATGTATGACCAAATGGTCTTAATTTTTATGTTAGAGACATACAGACATTGATTCTAAATGAGGTATGCAAACTTTCTGGGGGATGTATAGCAACATCATATACATCTTAAAGAAAAGAAAAGAATAGAAAAGTCATGATACTGAGTTGAGAGTCAAAACAAGTAACTCTGTTGTACGAAAGTACAGACCTGTTGCCTCTGGTTTGACTCGAGTTAGCAAGATAAGTCGCTTTGTTGTACGTCGGTACAGACTTGTCACCGCTGTCTTGCTAGCTTTAAAATAAACTTTAAGACAAACTAAGACACTCTGTTGTATGTAAATACAGAACTGTGTTCGACGTTTGCCTTTTAAAGAAAGTTTGCAATACCGAAAAGTTATAATCATTGTGTGTATGTCTTGATCATAAAAGTATGTCTAAGTATGAGTCACGTAAGGTAATTTCTTGATAAATAAAAAAGGCCAAGGGATATTCCAAAGTGTAATATGTTTAAAGGGAAAATAATACCAACAATCGTCTAGAAATGTGTGTCACGACAAATAATCAAAGGAATAAAAAATTCCTAAGTGTGAAAGTAAAATACTGAAAGTACGTATTTGACACCGCTATCTGATTTTCTTTGACTATTCTCGCCAAAAATATTCTGTTAGTGTAAAGTATAGGTTGTAAATTTTAAAAATATTATAGATTAGTTTAAGTTTAAATTTTGTTCAAAATTTTAATTTAATTTAATTTAATTTTATTTTACTTTATATTTTATTTTATTTTATTTTATTTAGGAAAAAGGTCAAAATTACTGAGGATGCATTCTTAGTTGAATAAATAAACATTGCGTGAAAATCTTGTGCTTAGTGTAAATAAATTTTACATAGTTTGTTCCGTTACACGAAAAAGTTGGAAAAGTTGAGAAAGTTGAATTTAATTCAAAGATTTTCAAATTTTTCAAAATTTTCAGTTAAATTCAAATTTAAGCCAAAGTTGAATGTTACATTTGAATTTGGCAGTAAATTCGAATTTGGAGACAAATTCGAAGGTGATTAGTATATATAGGTCAACAGTGAACATTCATTATTCACCTACTTTCGAATTTAACCTTTCGAGTTTATCTAGTGGGATTTCGAGTTTGTGCGTTCGAGTTTATCGTATTCGAGTTTTCTCCTATTTGTCGAAGTTTTGTCCGTTTGTATTCGAGTATATAACCAAATCTAGGTATAATCAACATTATTATACAAGATTTAGGAAGTTTTAGACTCAATTTGAGCCAAAATCGACTAGATTTGAGGATTTAGGGGTTTTGAACTTTGTGATTCAAAATCACAAAGTTTGAACCGGTGAAACTTCAAATAAGTGACAAATATCTTCAATTAGAACCTATTAGGACTAATGGATGTGATGTTCTAAGTCTAAAATTGTTTAAATCTTGGATTTTGTTTTGAATTTGCCGACATTCGAGTTTGTTCACATGCTTCGAATTTGTCCCTAAATTCGAACATGTCATTAAACTCGAATTAAGGTCAATTTCGAACATGTTATTCGAATTTGCTATTAAAATCGAAATATTTGACTAATTTATAAGTCAAACTTGTAGAAATTCATATGTGTTGGATTTTGAAGTTACATAAGTTCAAAATAAAACAAATTTGAATTTAAACAAGTTTATTTATATTTTGTCCCTTCTAATATTTTTTATACTTTAGTGTGCAGATATGGGGGATAGAGCGTTTATTCAAAAGCATAAGATGGTCGTGTCACTATGTAACACCTGGCCTAAAAATATAAGGTATGAAACTCGAAAATTAAACTAATATGAAACTCGAATAATGAAGTAATAAACTCGAATGAAGTTTTTATGAATCTCGAATTATATAGCAATAAACTCGAATGATATTACATGAAACTCGAATCATGTAAGCAGAAACTCGAATAATGATGTGATGAAACTCGAATAAAGAAAGGATTAATCTCGAATGATGCTGCATAAAACTCGAATGATTAAGATACAAATCTCGATTTCTAAGGGATGAAACTCGAATAAAGAAACACAAAACTCGAACAATTAAACAAAGAAACTCGGATAACAAAGGCATAAAACTCGAATAACAAAGGCATGAAACTCGAATGCCAAAGGCAGAAAACTCGATTAAAGTATGATAAAACTCGGGTATAATCATATAAAACTCGATTGACACTGCAACAAACTCGATTCACACTTGAATCGAGTTTAACAATCCAGAAAATTTTTCTAAGTACGTATATACATATGCAGTAATAATAAATGCTGCCACCTTTGTCATGACCGCTTTTTGTACTTTATTAATAAAATACATGAAAAGCCATACTACTTATCACTCTAAAAAGTAAGTTGTCCTTTAAAGGACAACTAGCTTGTACTTTGGTATTATTTTAATATTAAACACCATGCAACATACACTCATTAAATCGGCCACACCTTTTTTGTCCAACACTCAACCGATTTACTTTTTCTTTTCATCATTTCATTGAAAATTTAATTAATTTATCATTATTTTAATAACCGATTTTTCTTCTATAAATAGAAGACAAAACCCACTTCATTAAAAACACACCAACTCACAAACCCTCTCAAAGCAAAACCGGCCAGCTATAAAGATTTCAAGTGTTCTTCAAATTTTGTAAGTTTTCTTATTTACTTTATTTATAAAACATGAAAAATTAAATGCATTTACTAAAATATAATACTTTTCATTTACAACTCGATTTTTCATAATACTCGTGAAAATGTTCCATGCAAAATAAATGAATATCTTTTTTTTTAATGATGCACATGCTCACATATATATGTATGCATTTTCGTATATATATATATATATTTATACATACATATACGTAAGTATGCATGCATGCAAACCATTTTAGAAATAAATATCCATAAATCGAAAATTCACATATAAAATTCCACAAAAATAATTCACACATCACATAAAAACGATTACGAAGTACTTCAACACGTATTCTAAGGATATTGACCCGAATTCGTAAAATATTAGGACGAGTCTCGACCATCCGAACAAGTGCTTAACTCAGATCCAAAAACATCATCAAAAACCAACAAGGTGAGTCTTCATAGTCCCATTTTTCACATTATTATGTTTTGGGATGAAATACATGCTTCGTTTTTATATGGACACGAAAACTTCTCGATTCTATTATGTATTACGTATGAGAATCTCCGCCCTTATATCATGAAATCGTTAGTTGCATTTGTTTGCAAGCGCGAATATATTGTGAATAGATCTATTGGGAGTCATGTCCCCCACTCGGGTTAGTGGTTTAGCTAACAGCGGGTGCATATATATTCAACACACGGTATTTTGGGAATACTGCTCGGGGCAAAACTCATTCTAATTAAGCTTCGGTGACATGATGGTTTACGTAATACATCTCATGGAATTTATGATTTTTATAAATTCAACGCATCTGATAATGTCCATACAACTGGTCTTTTCGTGTAAACCTATGAACTCACCAACAATTTTTGTTGACGTATTTTAGCATGTATTTTCAGGTAATTAAGGCAAGTGCGCCTTCGAAAACACCAACTTCAAGCTTCCGCATTTCATGGAGTCGCATGCATATTTCGAAACTAACGGAGATTTGACTGCATTATTTTTGGACGCATTAATTATGTATTAAAATCTCTGTATTACGCGAACTTCATTCCTTTCATTTGTAAAACATTATTACAGTTTAAATTTATTTGATGTAATATTTCGAAAACGTCCATATAGTGGTCGTTCGTTATAATTATGGTTACGCTTCCGCACTCGTCACGCCTCGCTGCCAACCGGGGTAGCAGAGTGTGACAGATTGGTATCAGAGCCATAGTTATAGTGAACTAGGTTGCGTTAGTATCCTAGACTATAACTGCACGTAAAAATTTCTGATTTTAAGAACATTTTTGTAACTAACTAAAAGATTACAAATGAACCTTGTTAGCAGAAACCATGAACCATCCAGAAATTATCATCCTGTCGGACTCTGAGGAGGAATACACTCCCGCAAGTCCCACGGCCACGGAAGTCTTCCCAGAAGAAGAAACCTCGGAGGAGGAGGACCCGTCGGAAGATCCGATGGAAGAGTCCGAAGAAGAATCGATGGAGGAAGAGGATCCTTCACCACCGGCGGCCCCTGCTCGCGTCCCGTATCACCCGGCCGAACCATCCTATAAGCCGTATAGGCCTTATCCTAACGGCCCAAAGATGTTGTACACACCCCGGAAACGGGTAATCATACCGAGAAGGGAGTCTATTCCTGTTCCGACTCCCCAACCCAATCCCCCGACACCACACCGACGGGTAGACGCCCGAAGATGGACTTGGATACCGGAGACCCTCCGCGAATGGAGGCAAATGGAGGGAGTTCCTCCAAACTTCGAGATCGGAGGACCGTCTTCCGCACCTGTCCCATCGATCACTCAAGAGCCTGCCGATCAGACCATACCACTTTTGATCGCAAGATCTACCAGGCATGACCACCAGATCCGGTCACTTAACCTGGATATCGGGGAGATGACCGCTCGTTTAGAGCGGGAGGAGTTGCAAAACTCCAACATATATTGGGCCAATCAGCACGCCCTTGCTATACAGCAGGACGGACTGAATGAGCTCCGACAGCAACTAGCCGAGAGCCAAGCCCGGATCGAGGAGTTGACGCAGCGCCTCAGTACGATGGAAAAGGGAGAGACCCCTGATCACTCCCACACCTAGTACTTTTCCATTTCCTTGGTATTAGTAGGAGAATATTATGTAATAGCATAGGATAAAATTTTCGGGTAATAACCCGCCCCGCATGTAAGAAAAATTTCGAATGAATAATAAAAATTCCCAGAAATTTATGTGATTGTGCTTGATGATTATAGTATTGTGCCACATCTTTAAGATTCAACTTCTTACACTATGATTTTCTTTAAACTTCAAGATAATGCCGCCAAAACGAGCCATGAATGCAGCTGACATTGAAGAACTTGTTGCCCAAAGGGTGGCTGCCGCCATAGCTACCTACGAGGCAAACCGAAATAGCACAACCAATGGGGATGGTGGTGCCAGTCGCACCATAGGAGGAACTGAAACTCACACGAAGGGTTGTGGGATCAAAGGGTTTTTAAGTTGCAAACCCCGGTATTTTAATGGAACCGAAGGAGCAGTCGGTTTGATCCGTTGGTTTGAAAAGCTAGAATCCGTATATCGTGTCAGCGGATGCGCGGAAGGAGACAAGGTGAAATTTGCTACTCACACCTTGCAAGATAGCGCGCTCACATGGTGGAATTCCTACGTCCAGTCTGTAGGCATTGACGAAGCCTACCAGCTTACGTGGGCCACACTAAAACAGATGATGACGGATGAATACTGTCCAAGAAACGAACTCCAGAAAATGGAATCAGAATTCTGGAATCTATCAATGAAAGGAACGGACGTTGCAGGATATACCAACCGATTCCATGAACTAAGTATCCTATGTCCGCAGATGGTAACTCCGGAATACAAGAAGGTTGAACGCTATATTTGGGGACTCGCTCCTCAAATACAAGGGAACGTTACCGCCTCCAACCCATCCACCATACAGGACGCCATCAGAATGGCCAACAATCTTATGGACCAAGTATCCCGGAGGAACGAAGCCAGAGCCGGGGAACACAAGAGAAAGTGGGAAGAAAAGACCGGGAAGATCACGGGTTCACAGTTCAAGAAACCCGAGACCATTAAAGCCTATGTAGCAGGAGTTGAGTCAAGGAGAAGCTATACCGGTACTAAGCCGTTTTGCACCAAATGCACCTTCCACCACAACCCTGGCCCCTGTCCAACCCAATGCGGAAACTGCAAACGTTTGGGCCATATGGCCAAAGACTGTAAATCCGGAGCCCCGGGTGCCAGTGGTAGCAACCCGAGAAGCTATTACGAGTGTGGTGCAACGGGACACCTCAGGAACGAGTGTCCAAAATTGAGGAACGAAGGGAGAGCTCAGGGGAGAGCATTTGTGCTGGGAGCAGGAGACGCTCGTCAGGACCCTCACGTGGTATCTGGTACGTATCTCCTAAACGATATTTACGCATACGTACTCTTTGATACTGGGGCTGATAGGAGCTTTATATCTGATAAGTTTAGCCAACAGTTGAATGTTTCTACTCTTCCCTTAGACAACTCCTATACAATAGAACTTGCAGATGGCAAAATAATAAAGGCAAGTAGTATCATTAAGGAATGCACATTAAAGCTAGCAGATCACTCCTTTAAGATAGACTTAATGCCTATAGAACTCGGAAGTTTCGATGTGGTGATTGGTATGGACTGGTTGTCGCATAACCAGGCTGAGATTTTGTGTGGAAAGAAAGTGGTGCGAATACCACTCAGTAAGAAGAAAGTCCTCACGGTCCAAGGGGAAAAGAAGAACCGACAATTGAATGTCATATCCGGCCTAAGAACATTAAAATGTCTTAGGAAGGGTTGCCATGCAGTGTTGGTCCAGATCGTAGAAAAAGAGTCGAAGGAAAAACGACTTGAGGATATTCCAGTAGTACGGGACTACCCGAAGGTATTTCCGGAAGACTTGCCTGGGCTTCCCCCGGCTAGGCAAGTAGAATTTCAAATCGACTTAGTGCCAGGAGCTGCACCGATCGCAAGAGCCCCATATAGACTCGCACCTTCTGAAATGCAAGAATTATCCAGTCAATTACAGGAATTGATGGATAAAGGATTCATTCGACCAAGTTCCTCACCTTGGGGAGCTCCTGTTTTGTTCGTTAAAAAGAAAGACGGATCCTTCCGAATGTGCATAGACTACCGAGAACTAAACAAGTTAACGGTAAAGAACCGCTACCCTCTCCCTAGGATTGATGACCTGTTCGACCAGCTTCAGGGATCTAGCTTCTACTCAAAGATTGATCTGCGCTCCGGTTATCATCAAGTAAAAGTTCGGGAAGAAGATATCCCCAAGACGGCATTTAGAACTCGTTATGGACATTACGAATTCCAGGTGATGCCATTCGGTTTAACCAACGCACCAGCCGTATTTATGGACCTCATGAATCGGGTGTGTAAACCATATCTGGATAAATTTGTAATAGTGTTCATAGACGATATCCTCATCTATTCCCGAAGTAAAGAAGAGCATGAACAACATCTCAAGTTGATCTTGGAGTTGTTAGAGAAAGAGCAGCTATACGCCAAATTTTCAAAATGTGAATTTTGGTTGCGAGAAGTAAAATTCCTTGGACATGTGATCAACAGTCAGGGAATTCAGGTCGACCCATCAAAGATCGAGGCCATAAAGAACTGGGCAATCCCTAGAACCCCCACAGAAGTCCGCCAATTCCTAGGACTTGCCGGTTATTATAGGCGATTCATTGAGAACTTCTCGAAGATAGCAGGTTCCTTAACGGAGTTGACCCGTAAGGATGTGAAATACGTCTGGGGTGAAGAGCAGGAAAAGGCGTTTCAGCTGCTTAAGCAGAGGTTGTGTAGTGCACCAATTCTGTCCCTACCCGAAGGGACTGAAAATTTTGTAGTCTACTGTGATGCCTCGCACAACGGATTAGGTTGTGTGCTCATGCAAAGGGACAAGGTCATCGCTTATGCATCCCGACAGCTCAAGATTCACGAGGTAAACTATACGACTCATGACTTGGAACTGGGAGCAGTGGTGTTTGCTCTCAAAATATGGAGGCACTATTTGTATGGAACCAAGTGCACGGTGTTCACGGACCATAAAAGCCTCCAGCATATTCTGAATCAGAAAGAATTAAATATGAGGCAACGACGTTGGGTGGAACTTCTTAGCGATTATGACTGCGAGATTCGCTACCATCCAGGAAAAGCAAATGTCGTAGCTGACGCCCTAAGCCGAAAGGAGCGGGTTAAGCCATTGAGAGTCCGAGCATTGGTAATGACCATACAGTCAAACCTAAACTCTCAAGTCCGAGAGGCACAAGAAGAGGCAGTCAAGGAGGATAATCTGCTGAATGAAGCATTGAGAGGCATGGATAAGCAGTTTGAAATTAAGTCAGACGGATGCCGATACTTCATGGGCAGAATTTGGTTACCAAAGTTTGGAGGCATAAGGAAACTGGTCATGGATGAAGGGCACAAAACAAGATATGCTGTTCATCCAGGGTCGGACAAGATGTATCACGATTTGAAGGGTTCATACTGGTGGCCAAACATGAAGGCTGACATTGCTACTTACGTCAGCAAGTGCTTAACATGTTTAAAAGTTAAGGCTGAGCATCAAAGGCCATCAGGATTGCTAGTCCAGCCAGAGATACCCCAATGGAAGTGGGAAAATATCACCATGGATTTTATCACTAAGTTGCCAAAGACTTCTGGAGGTTATGACACCATCTGGGTGATCGTGGATCGGCTGACCAAGACCGCGCACTTCCTACCAATCAAGGAGACTGACAAGATGGATAAGCTAACACTAATCTATCTTAAGGAGGTCGTCTCAAGGCATGGGGTGCCAGTATCCATTATATCAGACAGAGACAGCAGATTTACGTCACGGTTTTGGCAATCATTGCAAGAAGCTCTAGGAACGCGTCTGGATATGAGTACAGCCTATCACCCGCAAACGGACGGTCAGAGTGAAAGAACGATTCAGACATTGGAAGATATGCTAAGGGCATGTGTCATCGACTTCGGAAAAAGTTGGGACAGACACCTGCCATTAGTTGAGTTTTCTTATAACAACAGTTATCACTCGAGCATTAAGACCGCCCCATTCGAGGCACTCTATGGACGAAAGTGTCGATCACCTCTTTGTTGGGCTGAAGTAGGAGATAGTCAGATTACTGGACCTGAGATCATCCAGGAAACTACAGAGAAAATAGCCCAGATTCGGAACCGATTGAAGATTGCGCGGGATCGACAAAAGAGTTATGCAGACATCCGACGGAAGGATTTGGAATTCCAAGAGGGAGATCAAGTAATGCTGAAAGTCTCGCCTTGGAAAGGCGTAATTCGTTTTGGAAAACGAGGAAAACTCAATCCTCGTTATATCGGACCATTCAAAATCACCAAAAGAATTGGCCCGGTAGCTTACCGACTCGACCTACCCCCAAAGCTTAGTAACGTTCATAATACCTTCCACGTCTCCAACCTTAAGAAATGTCTGGCTGATGAATCACTCGTGATACCCATGGACGAGCTGGAGATAGACGATAAATTGAATTTCATTGAGCAACCGGTGGAAATAATGGACCGAGAAGTCAAGAAGCTCAAGCACAGTCGAATTCCAATAATAAAGGTCCGGTGGAATTCTAAACGAGGTCCTGAGTTTACTTGGGAACGCGAAGATCAATTCCGAGAGAAGTACCCCAAGCTGTTCTCAAAAGTCCAAGCAGAGGAGAACACGAGCTAATTTCGGGACGAAATTCCTTCAACGGGGGGAGACTGTAACACCTGGCCTAAAAATATAAGGTATGAAACTCGAAAATTAAACTAATATGAAACTCGAATAATGAAGTAATAAACTCGAATGAAGTTTTTATGAATCTCGAATTATATAGCAATAAACTCGAATGATATTACATGAAACTCGAATCATGTAAGCAGAAACTCGAATAATGATGTGATGAAACTCGAATAAAGAAAGGATTAATCTCGAATGATGCTGCATAAAACTCGAATGATTAAGATACAAATCTCGATTTCTAAGGGATGAAACTCGAATAAAGAAACACAAAACTCGAACAATTAAACAAAGAAACTCGGATAACAAAGGCATAAAACTCGAATAACAAAGGCATGAAACTCGAATGCCAAAGGCAGAAAACTCGATTAAAGTATGATAAAACTCGGGTATAATCATATAAAACTCGATTGACACTGCAACAAACTCGATTCACACTTGAATCGAGTTTAACAATCCAGAAAATTTTTCTAAGTACGTATATACATATGCAGTAATAATAAATGCTGCCACCTTTGTCATGCACGCTTTTTGTACTTTATTAATAAAATACATGAAAAGCCATACTACTTATCACTCTAAAAAGTAAGTTGTCCTTTAAAGGACAACTAGCTTGTACTTTGGTATTATTTTAATATTAAACACCATGCAACATACACTCATTAAATCGGCCACACCTTTTTTGTCCAACACTCAACCGATTTACTTTTTCTTTTCATCATTTCATTGAAAATTTAATTAATTTATCATTATTTTAATAACCGATTTTTCTTCTATAAATAGAAGACAAAACCCACTTCATTAAAAACACACCAACTCACAAACCCTCTCAAAGCAAAACCGGCCAGCTATAAAGATTTCAAGTGTTCTTCAAATTTTGTAAGTTTTCTTATTTACTTTATTTATAAAACATGAAAAATTAAATGCATTTACTAAAATATAATACTTTTCATTTACAACTCGATTTTTCATAATACTCGTGAAAATGTTCCATGCAAAATAAATGAATATCTTTTTTTTTAATGATGCACATGCTCACATATATATTGTTAGGCACAAAAAGGCCTCAGTCAAACCTGTTCTACATCTGAGGGGGAGATTTTATAATCAAACCTGTTGATGCGTTTGAAGGTTGAATTTAAGGCCTGTTATATGCCTTATTGAAACCTGAAAATGATTTGCAATATCAGTCTAAAGCTGTTCTATATGTTGCATGTGTTGCAACTAAGACAGTTTGTCCAAGCTGCTCAGTCTGCTGATCAGGCTGGACATAAACTGTCTACGCTGCTCTACACTGTTGAGCAGCTTGGGCATTTTTAAAGTGTTCTGTTCTTTGTGAACAGAACCTGTTCTTTGTGAACAGGCTAAACACTTTATGGAATTTGTTTCCAAGTCATCATGTATTGTTTTTGACTACAAGATCAGTTTACAAGTCGAAGACAAAGTGGAAAGCAGAACCGCTCAGCCTGCCCAAGCTGTTCTGTTACATGAAGACAAAAAGGATATTTGAAAAAGGGTGACAGACCTTTTTCTTATATCAAAATAGGCCTTTACAAGGAAGAAAGACGCAAAGTTGACATTCCTAAAATGGTTAAAGGCAATGCAACAGTAGACAAAGTAAAAAGACAAAAGTTCTGCATGTCTGCTTTTCAGAAAAGTGCAGAAAAGTTATATTGTCTTTTCAAACAAGACTTCTCCTTTTTCATTCCGTCCAATGAAGATGTTTCTCTTAGATCCTCTAAGTGAGTATAAAAGGAAGCTTCCAAGGTCAGAAAGAAGTGTGAAGAAAGCTAAGTGCTTAAACCAAGAGTGAACGTGCAAGTGTGATATTCATGCATGCAAGTCTTCTGTAAACCAGCATCTGTGTGTCTAAGCTGATTTACCTAAGCTGTTCCTTGAGTCTTGTAAAACACAGTGAGTGCATCTTAGTGAGTGTGTTCATTGTAATCTAGTTTGAGTCTGTCTTAGACTAGTAAGCATACTGTTGTATTCTGTCATCTCAGCTTGAACTATTCCGCATTCAAGCTTGTTTGTAATTAACAATTGTTGATAATACATACAAACATTGAGAAAAAGAGTGTGTAGTTTTTAAAGTGCTGTCTTCACCCCCCCTCTACAGCTTATAACTATATACTTTGGGAACCTTTCGGGACCTACAACTGGTATCAAAGCAGTTTAGAGTGTGTGTCATTCTAGATCTCTCATTCTCCCAAGTTTCCATGGACAACAGTGCTGCAAATTCTTCTTACTATGACAATGGCTCTATGGGCAAACCTCCCAAATTTAATCATCAAAACTTCTCTGGTTGGAAGTGCAGAATGATGCTCTACTTAGAGAATCTGGATGTACAACTGCCAGAGATAGTGATGGAGGGTCCCTATGTGCCAACCTCTGTCACTACTATAACTCCAGCGGTTGAAGGAGCTGCTCCTGAAATCAGGACTTTTGAGAAAGCCAAAGCTCAATGGTCTGATGAAGACAAGAGACTGGTGGCTCTGGATGCAAAGGCCAGAAACAACCTGGTCATTTCTCTCCCTGATGATGTGTTCAAGCAGGTTGAGAAAATGAAGACTGCAAAGGAGATGTGGGATACTCTGTGTACCGTCTATGATGGACCCACAATCACACTGGACAATAGGATTAACAATCTTGTTAGACAGTATGAACTCTTCTTTGCCAAACCAAAGGAGTCTCTCACTGAAACCTACACCAGGTTCACTGCTCTGGTGAATGATCTCAAAGCTGTTGGGATCACCAAGGACAATCTTACTTTGGTGAACAAGTTTCTGGACATTTTACCTGAAGAGTGGAACTATTTCTCAACCATCCTAAGGAACTCAGGTACTATCAGAAGTATGGATCTGGTCAATCTGTATGGATCCTTACTGAATGATGAACAATCAAGGCAACAAAAGAGGAATGCCTTGGAAATGTCCAGAAGAGGTACAGCCTTTGTGGCTAATGTGAGACAGCCTGTTAATCAGGTGAATGATGTGTTCATTCAACCTGATCAACAGGATGATGAAAAGGAGGAGATGTCAGAAGAAGAAGATGCTGCAGATCTTGCTGAACAAGATGATGAGCAAATGATAGCCATGCTTGTCAAAAGGTTCAACAAGAAAAGGTTTGGAAGAAACATGCTGCAAGGAGGTTCAAGTGCTGGCAAAAAGAAGACATTTGACAAATCCAAAGCTGAGTGCTTCAAGTGTGGCAAAACTGGTCACATAGCTGCTGACTGTGTGTCAAAAGCTGTTGGTCAGTCATCCAAACCCAACAAGACTAACAAGGATGATGGCTATAGGGTTAAGTACCTTATGGCCATGGCTAAGCTGAGGAAATTGGAAAACTCTGTGTCTTCAAATCGCCAAAAGGGACTCATGGCAGAGACATGTGACTGGGAGGAATCTGATTCATCATCTGATGAAGAAGATAATCAGTGTCTGATGGCCAACTCTGATGTCCCATCAACAAGCAGTTTCAAACAGGACATGGCTGAAGCTGAAGCCTTCAGCAGCTTGGAGAACTGGAATCCTACAATGATGTATAAGGTACAAAATTTTATGGCTTACAGTTCTGAAGAAAAAGTTAAAATGTTTGAATATATGCTTGTTGATCTCAAGGCTGCTGTTGAGAAGCATGATGCTTTACTATCTGAAATCTCTAAGCTTAAAGCTGATCTTAAAACTAAATCCAGTAAGCTGGACAGTTTCCATAAGTTGGAAACTGAGCTTGATAAATTAAAACACATCAACTCTATTTTACTGGAAGAAAAGAGAGAAACAGATATAAAGCATGCCAAGCTTCAAAAGATAGTTGACTCTTGGTGCCAATCTGCACAAAAAGTCAGCCATTGTATAAGTCAACAGATTCCTGCACAAATCCAAGCCTATCTTGGAGGGGATCTTGACACAGCAGCTTCAATTGTTGAGATAAGTAATTTGAAAGAAGATTTATCCACTCTTGGTGAACTTCCAAATACATTCATTCAAAATGTGAATGGTAAACTAATCTCAACAAACAGGTTTGTCAGGCCTCAAAATACTGACATCTTGTGTGAACTCAGCTCAAAAGCTGATGTTGGAGTTTGTTCTCCAAAACAGCCTGCTAAGTGCTTTGCTAGCTCACACAAGCAAAAGAAAGGAAAACATGTTCAAACTGAAGCTGTGGATGCTAAACCTGTTGACAAAACAGGTTCTGAGTCAAAAGCTGTTGGTAAAAAGCATGTTAATCCTTTTGATGCTAAACACTTTGAAAATAAGTTTTCAAAAAGTAAGCAGCCTGTTTTCAACAAGGGTAAGTCTCAGGTTGAAAACAAAACTGCTGTGATTTCAAATAAGTTTTCAAATCAGAGCAGTAAATTGGTTTTAAATGAAAATAAGTTTTTCAAAACCAAACACAGTGAGTATGCTGATAGGCAGCATAAATCACAACTCAGTAGGGGCAAAGGCAAAGCCATTGCTCCAACTGAGACAACTGGGAATAAGTTTCCCAAACCTGTGGAAGCTCAAAAGCCAATCAAGCTTCCTGTCTTTGACATATGTCCTCCCAAAAAGAGGAAAGAAGAGACAGTCAAAGCTGTGGCCATTGAACTTACCACACAAGCTGTTGATTCTACAAAAAATGCTAAACCTGCTGAAAGAATCAACAAAAACAGATCAGAATGTGTTTCTGAAGGACCTTCTTCCAAAAGTACTAAAAAGAGAAAATGTTACAAGTGTGGGAAGAAGACACATCTGGCCAAGGACTGTCCTGAACCTGAGGACATGAGGCCTGTTGACTCTGCTGTTTCCCTCACAGCTGTTACAAGCAGTGGTGGAAATGTCATAGTCACTGAGGATGGTATTCAAGCTGATACCATTCAAATAGGGAATATTAGTGTGGACATTCCAAATCCATCAACAAATGTTGATGAAGTAGGAGAACTCATCTGTGTGATGCGTTCCCCTAAAAATAACTAATAATTCTCTTTTCACTCTGCAGGAAAAACAACCTTCCCAGGTTTGGTACTTGGACAGTGGCTGCTCAGGGCACATGACAGGTTGTAAGGAATTGCTGAGTGATCTCAGGCCTGAAAAAGGGCCAAAAGTCACCTTTGGTGACAATGTGCAGGGATCCACTGAGGGATATGGAACTCTTAAAGCTGGTGCTGCAGTGTTCAAAAGGGTAGCCTATGTGGTTGGGCTAAAACATAACCTTGTTAGCATAAGTCAACTGTGTGATGCTGGCTACAAGGTTAACTTTGATGAGCACCTGGGTTACATATTGGATTCCCAAGGCAAATTTGTGCTGTGTGCTCAACGAAAGAAAGGTGTATATGTTGTGGATATGCATTCTGCTGATCCCACAACTGAAACCTGTTTTCTCACAAGAACCAACGCTGATCTAAACTGGTTATGGCATAGAAGATTGTCACACCTGAACTTCAAGAACATCAATAACCTCTGTAAGAAAGAGTTGGTAACAGGTTTGCCTTCTATTACTTTTGCCAAAGATAGATTATGCACAGCTTGTGAGAAAGGCAAGCAGAGAAAAACATCTTTTAAATCCAAACACAATTTCTCTATTGATACTCCACTCTTCTTAATCCATATGGACTTGTTTGGACCTATTAATGTCCCAAGTCTAGGAGGAAGAAGATACACTCTTGTAATGGTTGATGAGTTCTCCAGGTACACATGGGTAATCTTTTTGAAGAGCAAAGGAGAGGCTGCGAGAGAAATTATTGGATTTGTTAAAAAGATGGAAATGCTGAACTCTGCCCAAGTAAAGCAGCTTAGAAGTGATCATGGTACTGAATTCAGAAACAGTACTCTTGAAGACTTCTGTGAAGAGAAAGGGATCAGTCAAAACTTTTCAGCAGTAAGAACTCCTCAACAAAATGGAGTTGCTGAAAGGAGAAACCGAACTCTCATTGAAGCTGCCAGAACCATGCTGTGTGCATCAGGTTTGCCTTCATCATTTTGGGCTGAAGCTGTCAACACTGCCTGCTTCACTCAAAACAGATCCTTAGTGGTGAAAAGGTTCAACAAGACCCCCTATGAGCTGCTAACAAAGGGAGAAAGCCAAATGTCAGTTATTTCCATGTGTTTGGATGTCCCTGTTTCATTCTGAATCAAGGGACCAGCTGTCAAAAATTTGAACCTAAGGCGGATGAGGTGTGTTTGTTGGCTACTCTTCTATCTCCAAAGCCTACAGAGGTATACAACAACAAAAGAAAGGTGATATGATGAATCGAGCAATGTCAACCTTTGAAGAGTCCAAGAATGCCTCCATCCACCAAAGCTGTTCCTGAATCAGTTCAGGAGACCTCAACTTTGATGAGCTGAATGCATTCAATTATGAAAGAGGACTCAAAAGCTTCCACTACACCTAGTGTGGAACCTGCAATCAGGATGGACATGATGAGGATTATGTCAATACAACACCCTGTGTAATAAATGGACGGAATTAATGAACAACTGCATGTCCAGAACGCTATCATGCTAGATTTTCCAGTTCCTCTGCTGATATTGTTTTCAATAACAGTGGTCAGACATGTTCACAAGTGAACGGCCTCAGACAACAGTGTGGCTAAAATCTTGAGAGCGTTCAATAGGACCTCATGCTGAAGATGTTAAACAACTCAGGTAAATCATCATTGAAAAATGATCCAAAGTGGATCAGGTGTCACCCCAATGATCAAATAATTGGTGACAATCAACAAGGGATACAACTCGGTGGGACAGCTTAGGGAACTTTTGTATGTTCTCTGCGTTGTTCATCACTGATGGAGCCAAAGAAGGTGGATGAAGACTAAAAGATGCCAATTGGTAACTGCCATGCAAGAAGAAATAAATCAGTTTGAGAAGAAAACAAAGTGAATGGAAGCTGGTCCCTGCTCCTAAAGAAAACTATAATGGGCCAAAATGGGTTTTTCAGGAACAAGAATGGAATGAGGCAAGGTCATGTTCATTAGAAATAAGGCAAGACCTGGTTGCTCAGGGCCTACAGACAGGAAAGGCATGGACTATGAGTGAACAGTTGCTCCTGTGGCGCAGGCTAAAGCAATTCGGTTTTGTATATAGCCTACGCTGCTGAGTAGAGACAGAAAGGTAGTTCAAATGGATGTGAAGAGTTCATTTTTGAAATGGGAAGCTGCAGAAGAAGTAGAGGTCAAGCAAGCATCCAGGTTTTTGAATGAACAACACCCATGTGTTTGTCTATAAAAGTTGGACAAAGCTCTCTATGGTCTCAAACAAAGAAGCCCCTGAGCCTGGTAGGACACTCTACCTTACTGAATTCCTGATAGAGCAATGGGTACTGCCAGAAGGTAAAGTGGATACCACATTGTTCCAGAAAGAAGGTGATGTCTATATTATGCTGTCCAAATCTATTGGATGATATAATATTTGGTTCTAAATACTATGAGCAACTATGCAGAATTTTTTCATTATTACTCATGAAATCTAAGTGGAAAATGAGTATGATGGAGAACTAACTTTCTTTTTAGGAGTACAGGTTAAACAAACCTCAACTGGATTTTTTTATAAATCAAAGAAATTAAACGTTAGATCTGTTGAAAAGTTTCAAATTTAATCAAGTTCTCCTATTAAAAACCCCAATGGCAACCAATGTAAAATGGATGCTGATCCAGTGCAAAGCTGTTTCAGTAAAGCTTACAGAGGCATGATTGGGGCGTTGCTTACTTGACTGCTAGTAGACCCCTGATATTATGTTTGCCACCTGTTTATGTGCTAGGTTCCAAGCTGATCCAAGGAATCACATCTGAGACAGCTGTTAAAAGAAGCTTCAGATACCCGTAAGGGGACAACCGGTATTGGGTCGGTGTCCCCAAAGACGTCAAGCCTAGACGAACAGAGGAAGCAGAAGCGGACGGTGCAGCGGCAGGCGAAGGGAAAAGCAGCACAAGGTGGAGGTCAACTCGTGGTGGAAGTTGATCAGTTTGGGTGTATCAAGAAGCAAGAACTACAGGGTCCCTGCTCTACTTAACTTGCTGAAGCTGAGTACATGCTGCTGGAAGCTGCGGTGGGCAGATTCTGTGGAGCAAGAATCAGCTTGAAAGACTATGGACTTGTATATAGGAAAACTACTAGTCTATGGGATAATAACAAGTGCCAGAGCTTCTCCACAATCCAGTTTTTGCACTCCAGAACAAGCAAAGAGAGGTCGACAATCACGTCAGCAGGGATCACATTCAATAAGGTAATGTGGAGGTAAGTTTTATTTCCACAGATGAACAACTTGCAGACATTTTCACCAAACCTCTTGATGAAAACAGATTTAACTATCCGGTAAGCAAGCAGGGCATGTTTAACAAAAGTGACTAAGTGTCTAAAATGCTCTAAGACAGTATGTGTCTCACACTGCTCAAGTTTCGCAGAACAGCTTAGACAAAACAGGCTATGCATGCTCTATACTTAGCCGTTTTCTGCAAAACATGACAGCTTGAGCGTATACCAGGTTTGACAATAACAGTTTACATGTCAAGCCTGATCTGATGATCAAACCTCCACCCTGCTCACTCTTTAAATCTGTCATACAAGACATTGTCTTGTAATCTGATCAGCTATTGAACACAACCTGTTGTTACATAGCTGAACGGGTTGAAGGAACAACTTGAAGAGTGAACAGCTTGTGCTGACCCTGCTCATCACAGGTTTGACCATCAGCTTAGACCATCAGTTTTAATTACCTTTCTTCACAATTAAGTTACTTAATTTTTGTTTTTATTTAACTTAATTACTACTGATAATGTGGGTTTACGTGTGTTAGTGATTAAAAAGGGCTCAAGTGGTCTGACAAACGATCTAACATGGACAACCGTTCCATTTTCTGTTAACGACCTTTTCAAATCAACCGCCCAAATGTTTCTCTCTCATACCCACTCACATTCAAATCCTATAAATACCCCCTACTGTTTCATCTTCGTCTTCCTCACTACTTCCATAAACTTCCCAAGAACCCTAAAAATCGACTAAGTGTCCTGTGCTTCTGCTACTTTCACTACTTCCCAAATGGCTAACCGAAACAACCCCTTTCTACCAGTATTTGTGGGTGCTGTTGTTCAGAAACATCCATCAGTCACCACAATGCTGACCTTGAAACCTACCAACTACCTTGCTAACCTAACCATCCCCAAAAACTATGTGGGGAAAGGCTATGAAGAAATGGTGGAGTTTTTGAAAGTTCATCCGTTGAACTATGCCATGACTGCCACTCCTGGTGTCCTGTACCAGGAGATGGTGTATGAGTTTTGGTACACCTGTGCCTACAACCCAGACACCAAAGTAATTAAGGGCACTATACTCAATGGGACTCAGACCATTGAGATTAACATTCGTCTGAGCAGGGAAGCTCTTCGACTCCCTGTGGCTGAATCATATGATCCGCCACAGTCTGAAGATGAACAGATGAAGAAGCTGCTGCACTTCTGTGGTGTAGCAGAACCAAAAGTTGGAGCTACACTATTCAGAAAGGATTTGTCTCCTACTTACAGCTTTTTATTTGCCTCAGTGGTTATGTGCTTCAGCAGTAAGGTTGGTTCCTTTGACCAACTAAGCCGTGATGAGATTCCTATAGTCCTACAGTTGGTGGATGGGACTACTATCAACATGGCCAGATGGATTATCATGAATCTGAGGAATCTGGTGCAGCAGGAGACACGTCCAGCTGCTGTTCGTTACCCCAGATTTCTGAGCCTCAATTTCAAGCACGTTTTTGGTCCGCATCTGTATAACTCTCAGCCTTTACTTCGTACTGCTGCATTTCCTGTAATAAGAAATAGAGTTTTCTACACTCCGGTTCTCCCAAATGAGCCTCCCTCTATATACTCCAATGAGGAGGTTGTTAGGATTGGTGGAAGGACCCTCTGATGTGAGGGTGGATCCAGAAGCTGCTCCCAGAAGAAAATCCAAAGCCAGGGCCAAGCTTGTTAAAAGGACCCTGGAAACAACTGAAGCTGGGCCTGTCCACAAGTAGGCCAAACCAGCTCAGTCTGAGTCTGCACCCACAGCCACTACGGATAAGGCGGAAGGGTTCAAGCTGAGATGACAGATACAACAGTTGTTCAACTAATCTAAGACACACTCAGACTAGATACAATGACTATGCTCACTTAGATGCACTCACTGTTTTTACAAGACTCAGATGGACAGCTTACACATGAACAGCTTAGACACACTATACTGTTTTATATAAGCAGAGTTGCATGCATGGAATAACACACTTCAATGCACGTTCTAATTTCACACTCTTGATGTCTCATAATCCTTAGAAGCTTCCTTTTATACTCAAAAGGTGAATCTCAGTGAAGCTTCTTCATTGGACAGATGAGATAGTGGAAAGTCTTTCCAAAAGGACAAAACACCTTTCTGCACGTTCTGATAAAGCATCTTTGTCTTCACATGGCAGAATCTTTGTCTTTTCCTTTTTGTCACTGTTGCATAAGGCTTTAACCAAAAGAGGAATGTCAACTTTGCATCTTTCTTCTTTTGCTAATGCCATTTTGATAAAAGAAAGGGTCTGTCACCCTTTTCAGATATCCGTTTGTCTTCATGTAACAGAACAGCATGGGCAGGCTGTGCAGTTCTGTTTTCCACTTTGTCTTCGACTTGTAAACTGATCTTGTAGCCAAAAACAATACATGAGGACTTGGAAACATATTCCATAAAGTGTTTAACCTGTTCACAAAGAACAGAACACTTGTAAAATGTCCAAGCTGCCTAAGTGAACAGAGCAGCGTAGACAGTTTATGTCCAGCGTGTTCAGCAGACAGAACAGCTTGGACAAACTGCCTTTGTTGCAACGAATGCAACATGGTAAACAGCTTTGGGCTGATATTGCAAATCACTTTTCAGGTTTCAATAAGGCATATAACATGCCTTAAATTCAACCTTCAAGAGCATCAACAGGTTTGATTAAAAATTTCCCCCTCAGATGTACAGCATGTTTGACTGAGGCCTTTTTGTGCCTAACAATCTCCCCCTATTTGCAATAATCAGTCTAAGCTGATTTAATCAATAATCACTATACATTTTTACAATACATTTTGCTGAAAAGAAATTATAACATTTAAGTAAAGTAAAAGATCAGTTTATATGTACTGATTTTGATTACATAAACAACACATGATTTTTCAGAAGTACAACTAATGTACTAATGTATATTACAACTGATGTAAATAAGAAAAGTTACAACATATGTAACAGGGTACAACTAATGTACAAACAAAAAGTTCAACCCTTTGGACTGTTGATTTTGGGAGCAGATAACGGCAAGCCTGTCCAACAGATGGACAGCTTCCATTCTTCACCTACCCTGATGGTAGATGGACTTCACACCAGTGGTGGTGGTCCTTCAAACATTTTTTCAAGCTCATCCCTTGTTTCTTCCAGATCTTGGATTTCAACTCTGAGGTTCATAAACTTGGTGTAGGTCCCGTGAGGTTCCCAAAGTATATAGCTTTAAGCTGTAGAGGGGGGGGGGGGGTGAATACAGCTATTTTAAAAACCACACACTATTTTCTCAATGTTTGTATGTGTTATTAACAAACTGTTAATTACAAACAAGCTTGAATGCGGAAAGGTTCAAGCTGAGATGACAGATACAACAGTATGTTCACTAGTCTAAGACAGACTCAAACTAGATTACAATGAATACACTCACTGATAAGCACTCACTGTGTTTACAAGACTTAGAGGAACAGCTTAAGTAGAACAACTTAGACACAAAGAAACTGTATTACACAAGCAGGCTTGCATGCATGAAGAAGATACTTGCACGTTCACTCTTGGCTTCAGCACTTAGCTTTTTTTTGGCTTAATCTTTCTGTCCTTAGAAACTTCCTGTTATACTCACTCAGAGGATCTAAGAGAAGTTTCTTCATTGGACGGAATGAAAAAGGAGAAGTCTTGTTGAAAAGACAACATAACCTTTTCTGCACTTTCTGAAAAGCGGACTTGTCTTCTTATGTGCAGAACTTTTGTCTTTTCACTTTGTCTACTGTTGCATTGCCTTTAACTAAATAAGGAATGTCAACTTTGCGTCTTTCTTCCTTGTAAAGGCCTATTTTGATATAAGAAAAAGGTCTGTCACCCTTTTTCAAATAACCTTTTGTCTTCATGTTACAGAACAGCGTGGGCAGGCTGAGCAGTTCTGTTTTCCACTTTGTCTTCGACTTTGTAAACTGATCTTGTAGCCAAAAACAATACATGATGACTTGGAAACATATTCCATAAAGTGTTTACCCTGTTCACAAAGAACAGGTTCTGTTCACAAAGAACAGAACACTTGAAAAATGCCCAAGCTGCTCACCAGTGTAGAGCAGCGTAGACAGTTTATGTCCAGCCTGTTCAGCAGACAGAGCAGCTTGGACAAACTGTCTTAGTTGCAACACTTGCAACACATAGAACAGCTTTTGACTGATATTGCAAATCATTTTCAGGTTTCAATAAGGCATATAACAGGCCTTAATTTCAACCTTCAAATGCATCAACAGGTTTAATTAGAAATCTCCCCCTCAGATGTAGAACAGGTTTGACAGAGGCCTTTTTGTGCCTAACAATCTCCCCTATTTGCAATAACCAGTCTAAGCTGGTTTTGTCAAAAATCACTATACATTCTTACAATACATTTGTTGAAATACAATTACAACATCAACATAAAGTAAAAGATCAGTTTATATATACACTGATTTTTGATTACATTTGAACAACACATGTTCTTACAAAAGTACAACTAATGTACTGATGTATATTACAACTAATGTAAAGAAAATTACAACATATGTAAAATAGAGTACAACTAATGTACATTGGACTGTTTTTGTTGGGAGCGAATAATGGTAAGCCTGTCCAACTGATGGACAGCTTCCATTCTTCACCTACCCATATGGTAGATGGACTTCACTGGACTAGAGGTGGCATTCCTTGTTTGAATCTTCTTTCAAGTTCTTCCCTCGTTTCTTCCATTTCTTCAATTTCAACTCTGAGAAACATGAAGTTAGAATCTTGAAGCTCACCTCTGTTGTAGAATCCTTTCAGCTCATCCCAGATGGCTGCTCTCCATAAGCTGGACTATCTGAAGGAGGAGGCAATTCTGAAGGCTGCAAGCTGCTTAAGACCAACTTTATGTAGGTCTGAAGCTCTTTGAAAGCATTTCTTTTGAGAAAAGGGATCTACAAAAAATGCCCCTAACTCAGGCTCTTCAATCACTTTGCCATCTTCAAATTCTACTCCTTTAGGCAGGCTGTGGTCAACTCCTTTAATTTCCACAGCATAATCTCCTTGTTCAATCATTATAAGGAGTTCTTCCAGCTCTGTGTCCTTCTTAGTTCTCCTGGCCTTTATTTTAGGATGTGTCACCAAGACACCTTCACTTACTTCTTTAGAGATCAGGCCAAGGTCCTTTACTCTTTCCATCAATATCTTGACATATGCCCTGATTTCCTTAGCCGTTTCTGACTTTGATTCAGTCAGGGCAACTGCCAGCTCAATCCATTCTCTGTACCCCATCTGTGCTACGTCAGTGTGGTCATATGTTTCCAATTCTGGGCCTGTTGCACCCATCCTTGTTATTTTCAGCTTCCACTGACTGCCTTTCCTTGATACAAGGACAGCTTTGACAATTGCTTCCTTGGCTAGCCTTCTTTCAGCAACATCATGAAACTTTTTCTTTGCCAAGTTGTCAAAGTGGTATTGAGCTCTTGCATGAGGCACTGTAGATTTGGTCACAGAGACCGGAGTACCTTTTTCTACTTCCTTTTCCTTCTCCCCTGCTGATCCCTTAGCAGCTTCTAATATTTTTTTTTGCACTTCCAGAGTAGACATTTTAATTTTCTTTGCTTCTTGAAGTGCAAAAGCTTTGGCAGCTTTGGCAGATTCTTCTTCTTTTCTAAGCACTTCCAGGGCTTGAAGCTGTTCTTCTCTAAACTCAAAGTACTTGTGCATAGGAAGACCCATTTCTTTAGCCCTGGCTTTGTGAAATTGATCTTCTGCTTGTTTCTGCTGTATGGGATCATCTTTTGCTATTCCTTTTCCTTTAGCTGCTGTAGTGGTAGCAGCCTCAGGAATTTCCTCTTCTTCTTCTTCTTCTGTTATAATTAGATGCCTTCTTTTACTGCTGGGCCTGTCCTCAGAGATGAATTCCTCCCCCTTAGACTGAGCAGGGTTTGGAGAGACAGCCTGAGTAGGCAGAGCAGCTTGAGAAGCACCTTCAGCTGTACCTGTTTAAAAAATATCTGCTGGCTGACCAGTTTGGGTTGCAGACACTGGTATCTCCTTAGGAGAAGAAGTTTTCTCCCCCTTAGACTTAGTCTTCGAGGCAGATGACTTCTCCCCCTTTGAAGGAGATGAAGCATCGACTTCAACACCTGGTCTGCCTGAAGACACAAAGTCAGCAGGCTTGCCAGCAGGTTTAGCAGAAGGTTTGGGACCAACAAGGCTAGTCACTAAGAAAGCCAAGTTATCCTTCACCTCTATAAGCTGGGAAAGACAGGTCTGAAGAGAAGAGGAGTGGGAATCAGCAAGGGATGTTAGCTTTACAATATTTTCCCTATCAGTCGCTGTGAACAGCAGAGTTTGCAGCTGTGCAAGATGAAGTTCTAGAGAATCTTGCACATCAGCAAGGTCTGATGACACAGAGTTTGAAAGGGAGCCAATGAGATTTTGTAAGCTAGCCAGAGTGGCGGGAAGAGTAGAATTGCAAGAAGTAAGAAGAGATGACAGCTGTTGAGAAATGGCTGTCATTGAGGACACAGAGTCCTGTTGCATGGAAAGAATTGAGGAGAGGGAAGTGGACACATGTTGCAGCTGAGCAGTGAGTGCTTACAGCTGTGGAGAGTGATCAGGTTGTGGAGTGGTAGGGAAAGATGCCTTGAACAAATCAAAGAACCCCTGAAGCTGTGCAGACACAGAGTCTGATATGATAGAGGGGAGAGAAGACATAAAGGATTCTAAAGAACTAACTTTGTTGGTCAGCAAGGAAAGCTGATCCTTCAAAGGCAGGTCTTTAGGAGACGGAGGGGTATGGGTAGACTGTTTTGAGTGGGTAGATGAAGAAGATGATGATGAGGCTGGTGTAGGGGGATGTGATGGAGAGGGAAGAGAAACTTTTGAAAGAAGCTCCATAGCTTGGGCAAAAGTAATATGGCCCAGCTTGGAGGGGTCAAAGGATCCTTCAGCAGCGGCTGTAGCTGCATCACCAGGAGAAGGGGTTGGTGTTGAGGGCCTTTCAGATGCTGCTTGTGCTGCAACATCCTCATGAAGAACAGTGGTGGTTCCCTCTGCAGTGCCTTGGTTTAAAAGCACCTCATCATTGGGAGATGGGATATGCATTTCAACATCAGCAGTGGTGAAACCTGCTGATGGAGTTTGCATGGAGGGAGCAGCCTCACCAGAAGGATGGTATGATCCTTGAGGTTCATCAGCCTGGGTTGTTGGTCCCTCAGCAGCTGTTTGGTGTAGAACAGCTGTATCATGGGGAGCAGAAGTTTGAGGCTGAGCTGCTGATTGGTCTATACCAGCAGCGTGGGCACCTCGTGCAGATTCAGGGTGTGAGGAGATTTTAGTGGGGGACAGTGTGGACACAGCATTGAGAGGAGAGGACTCCTGTCTTTCAATATCCTCAGCCTGTTGGGAGGCTGGGATAGTTGATGTGGGTATCTCCGTTTGTACAACAGGTTCTTGTTGGGAGGAACCAGAGGGTCTAGGCTGACTCTGGGTAGACTCAGAATGGAGTGAAGCATGCTCCAATGTGGCTGAACCTTCTCCCAAAATAGGAGAGACAGCAGGGGTTGCTTCTTTTACAACTGAACCCTGTTCAGAGGGAACAGAGGAGGTGGTTGTTTTAGCTGTTTTCTTTTTGGAGATAGATTTTCTGTGATATTGGATGGATGGAGTGGGTGATTGGGGAGAGGAGATGAGAGGTTCAGACTGGACAGGTTTTGAGACTGGGTCAGAAACAGGTGGGTTGGCCTGTTCTGTGACACCCTTGCCACAATAACCACCAATTACAATTCACCCAGGATTATTCACCAACAAACAGATATATAATGATCTGATAGCTTAATTAAAGTGCGGAAGCAAAATACATAAATAAAAGTATTACAACTGAGTCTAACACCCTACGGTGCTACAAAGGTTACACGTCTAAGTCTACCAACTCAAATTATTACATTATCCCAAATTCATTACAACAGAATTTTCATAAACCAAATACCAAAGTAAACGGTAGAAATCTTCAAATACTTCAATAGATTTCCTAGCTAGATGGTCCAGCTGTAGACTTCCCTTTTCCTGTAAAAATTCAACAACTAAAAGGATAAGCGATTGCTTAGTGAATACCAGATGATTTTTACACATTCTACAAATCTTTATGATGCCCTCAGAGTATCCGCGGTAACACATACCGTATACTCCACACGTATCCAAGATACGCAAACCCGAGCCGCAGCTCCTTCGAGTTGACACTCGGCATAAGAAAAACCAACCATCTGAGGCAGACATTACATCGGGGATGACTTACTGTCTATCCTAACCACAGAGGTGTCAAACTCTTGGTCATATAGCACAGTAACATCAGAGTACAGATGCGACCACGCAGGTCCATCGAGAGGATGCACAACAAATGAACGGACATGCAACAAATATGAATGTGCATCAACATAAACGCATGTTAGTAGAATGCCAAACGAACATGAAACAACAGGCCTCAGCAGGCAATGCAAACATAAAGCAGATGCAGACATGTTAAAAATCAAAGGTACTCACAGTGGGTGCGTTATTATACTTCAATTAATTTTATTTCTCCCCGGGATTTCAACCGGATCCACAAAGTACCCCACTGTGGGTTAAACAACACCACAAGGGACCTGTTAAATCAGTTTAAACAACACATTGTGTCAATAACTTGTTTAATTTCATAAAACTTAATTTTATAATTCTTGCAAAATTCGGTCCTCATTTCGGATCTATGTCCGAATTCGGACCCCACACGAATTCGGACCCCAGTTCGAATCCCACATACATCCCAATTCGGTCCACATATATATAAGTCCCAATTCGGACTCCATTAATTTCGGACCATTGCAATTTCGGACCTCATGCTAAATTCGGGCCCATCCGAATTCGGTCCCCAACCGAATTCGGATCCCCATCCAAAATACAATACTTATAAATTATTTTGCTAATTTTGAACATCAACATTTCGGATCCTGTCCGAATTCGGTCCGGATACTAATTCAATGCTCGAAATAATTTATGCCAACATAAATATTCTTACTTCTAACCACTTAAACACTAATTTATAACATATTTACATATCAAATTGAACCCCTTTTTCATTTTGTTCCATTCCGTCGAACACACACACTTAAAACACACACACAATCTCCAAAATCAGACTTATAGTGCGAATCAGAAGCTGAAATTTGATATTTAGCATTATATATACTAGATTTAAACTAATCAACAAGAAAATCCAACATGCATCCGTTTTTGCAACACTAATTTCAAATTTTCGGTTCATATAAGAACCGACCCAACATTCTTCGAAATCAAAGAGTTCTTGTGGTGTTTACCTCAAATTGATGATTGCAGTAGTAATAGTTCCTTGAATACGATCTGAATCCAAATTTCCAGCTTCAATTATCAACTTTTGATGATCTTTGAATTTCTTAGAGAGAGAGCCGAGAAATGAGAGAGAGATTTCTAGTGAGAGAGTGTAATGTTTGGAAATGAAAGACCTTTGGTCTTTTATTTCAAAAATTTTCCTTTTAACACCTTTAGTCCCTCAACTCATCCGGTTCCATAAATACTGATTATGATTATATAAATAAAGAATCCATCTTTATTTATTATCCTTAATAATTAAATAATTATTTTCACTTAATAATTTAAAATTCTAAATTTCCAAATAATTCAACAAACTTTATAATTAATCCAAATTCCGTACCAACTTTCATAATTCAACTTAAATTACATATTACAACTTAATAAACTTCAAATATATAATAATTTAAATCCGAGGATGTTACAGCATGGGCTCCACCACGCTAAACTTCGTCCTCGAAGTTACTCGGATTCGAACAGTTTCGGATACTTTTTCAACATTTCAGACTTAGGCTCCCACGTATGATTCGCTCCTTTATGATGCTTCCAACGTACCAGCACCATCTCTATTTCTTTACTTCTTAATTTCTTCACTTTCGTATCTAACACACACTCCGGCTCTTCAACATACCGGAGCCTTTCATCAATTTGCAATTCAGTGTGGTCTGCCCAATCTTCGTTTTCGGCAGTGAATGACTTCCTGAGATTTCCCACATGGAACACTGGGTGTATGCCCGACATTTCTTCAGGCAACTCTAAACGATATGATTGGTTTCCAACTTTTTCTGTAATCCTGAATGGTCCGACGAATCTCGGAGCCAACTTTCCTCTCTTTACAAAACGTGTAACACCTCTCATAGGTGACACCTTCAAATAAACCCAATCATTCACATCAAAACTGATTGGTTTGTGCCTCCTGTCGTAATAACTCTTCTGACGATCCTGGGCCGCTTTTATATTCTGTCTCACCAACTGAATCTTCTCATTCGTTTCCTGCAATAATGCCGGCCCAGCAATCGGCGTTTCTCCAGTTTCCCTCCAACATTTAGGAGTCCTACATCTTCTCCCATACAACGCTTCAAACGGCGCTTTCTTGATCGTCGCGTGGTAACTGTTATTATACGAAAACTCGATCAGTGGCAAATGATCGTCCCAATTTCCACCGAGGTCTAACACACACGACCGCATCATATCTTCGAGTGTTAGGATGGTCCTTTCACTTTGACCATCGGTTTGTGGACGGTAAGCCATACTCATTGCGATCCTCGAACCCAACCCTTCTTGTAATGCCGACCAAAAGTTGGAAGTAAATCGGCTGTCACGATCAGATACAATGGACTTCGGTACTCCATGTCTCGAAATAATCTCATCCAAGTAAATCTGAGCTAACTTTTCCAAAGAATAATTCTCTCTTATCGGAATAAAATGTGCGGACTTAGTTAACCGATCAACTATCACCCAAATTGCATCGTGTTGACGCCTAGTTTTCGGCAACTTTGTGACAAAGTCCATCGTGATATGTTCCCACTTCCATTCCGGAATGGGAAGCGGTTGCAAACTACCGTAAGGTTGTTGGTGTTCGGCTTTCACTAACCGACATGTTCTGCATCTCTCCACGTACTGGCCTATGTCTTTCTTTAGTCCCGGCCACCAAAAGTCTGCTTTCAGCTCGTTGTACATCTTTGTGCTTCCGGGATGTACAGAAAAATTCGATTGGTGAGCTTCTTCTATTATCACATTTCTCATGCCTCCATACTTTGGCACCCAGATTCTCCCATATATACCTTTCAAACCCGTTTCACTCGTTTCCATATTCTTAATGTGTGCCCTTATATCTTCAGTACCAATGTTTTCTTCTTTCAAGGCTTCCACTTGAGCAGCTTTAACATCATCAATTAATGTGGAAGTCAACATCGTAGACGTCAACATATAACAACAATCCTTGGCATATGCTTTGCGACTAAAAGCATCGGCTACCACGTTAGCCTTTCCAGGATGGTAAAGGATTTCACAGTCATAATCCTTTATCAGTTCCATCGAGCATCTCTGTCTCATATTAAGTTCTTTCTGGCTGAAAATGTATTTCAGGCTCTTATAGTCCGTGTAGAGTTGACACTTAGTCCCATATAGATAGTGCCTCCACAATTTTAATGCAAACGTAACTGCAGTCAACTCCAAGTCATGAGTTGAATAATTCTTCTCATGTTGCTTAAGCTGTCTCGAAGCATAAGCAATAACTTTTCCACGTTGCATCAATACTGCACCAAGTCCCAACCTCGAAGCATCTGTGTATACAACAAAGTCCTCATTTCCCTCTGGTAGGGCAAGTATCGGTGCTTCACTTAACGTTTTCTTCAAAACATTAAATGCCTCTTGCTGCACGGTTTCCCAGACAAAAGGTGCATTCTTCTTTGTTAACATAGTTAAAGGAACTGCAATCTTGGAAAAATCCTTAATAAACCTCCGATAATAGCCCGCCAGCCCAAGGAAACTTCTGACTTCAGTAGCTGAACGAGGCGGCTCCCAGTTTCTTACCGCTTCTACCTTAGCCGGATCTACTGAAATTCCGGCCCCCGAAATTACATGCCCTAAAAACTGAATCTGTTGCAGCCAAAACTCACATTTTGAGAACTTGGCATACAACTTCTCTTTTCTTAGCAATTCCAGCAATTCCCTTAAATGATCAGCATGTTCGGCTTCCGACTTAGAGTATACTAAAATATCATCGATAAACACAATTACCGATTTATCCAACATCGATCTACATACTCTATTCATTAAATCCATAAACACTGCCGGGTCATTGGTTAAACCGAAAGGCATCACCAGAAACTCGTAATGCCCATACCGAGTCCTGAAGGCTGTCTTTGGCACATCTTCCTCTCGAACCTTCAATTGATGATATCCCGATCTCAGATCAATCTTAGAAAATACACTCGCCCCATGTAATTGATCGAACAAATCGTCTATCCTCGGCAGCGGATACTTGTTCTTAACAGTCAGTTTATTCAATTCCCGGTAATCAATGCACATTCGCATTGTACCATCCTTCTTTTTCACAAACAAAACAGGGGCTCCCCACGGCGATGAACTTGGTCGAATAAAACCCTTGTCCAACAACTCCTGGAGTTGTGTCATCATCTCTTTCATTTCAGTAGGAGCAAGGCGATAAAGAGAACGAGCTACCGGTGCAGCTCCAGGGATCAAGTCAATGCGAAATTCCACTTGTCTCTCAGGCGGCACGCCAGACAAGTCTTCCGGAAACACATCCGGGAATAGTGAAACAACAGCCACATCGGCCAACGTCTTCTTCTCAGCCTTGGCATCAATAGCATATGCCAGGTAAGCGTCAGAACCCTTTGCAACAAGCTTTCGGGCTTTTGCAATGGTCAGCAAACATAGATCCCCGCTTCTCCTATCCCCATAAATGCAGATCTCACGCCCCTCCGGAGTAGTTATCTTTATCATCCGCTTCTTACATACTATGTGGGCTTCGTTCTCTATCAACCAATCCATCCCGACAATTACATCAAATTCACTGAACTCGATCGGAATCAAGTCCAAATTGAAGACTACATCTTCAATCACTAAGGTGCAGTTACGGTATACATGGTCTACCTTGACTAAAGTATTACTAGCAGTTTCAATATCTAGTACAACAGATAACTTTGATAAAGGCATAGACAATTGTTGAGCAAACATAGTAGATACAAACGATCTATTGGCACCCGAGTCAAATAACACTCTTGCAGGTAAAGAGTTTACAATAAACATACCCGTGACCACCTCCGGGTTTTTCCCTAGCCTCCTCTGCAGTTATCTGAAAAGCACGAGCCGGTGCCCTTTGTGGCTGGTTCCGGCGGTTGACTGAACCACCACTAGATCCCCCAGATGATCGGGGTCGTCGATGGAGCAGCAGCTGCTGGAGCATTCTTTCGACAATTCCGACTATAGTGCCCCCATACTCCACACTTATGGCAAGCAGCAGGTCTCCGTGGGCATTCATTCTGAAAGTGGCCCAACTCTCCGCAGCAAAAACACGCACGCCCGTTGGTGCACTTGCCGAAGTGTTCTAGATGGCACTTATTACAATACTGCGGCTCGGTGTTGATAGAGTAAGCACGTGCGCGACCAGAAGAACTAGACTGTCGACGGAAGGACTGTTGCGGCGAGTACTGCGATGATCGTGAAGAACCAGAATAACCTCCTTCACGTTGGCGTTTTGGTGGTGAAGGTTGAGTTGGATTAGCTGAAGCAGCAGCAGACCCTATCACATATCCAGACATACTTAAAATCTGTTCCACATTTCTGGCGGCTTCCAATAAACCAGCAAATGTGGGGTAGCGTACATTGCTCATCACCCTTCGAATCTCCAAATCAAGACCAGCCTCAAACCTGGTCACTTTCCTCTCCTCGGTATCCACTTGATGAGGCGCGAACAAACTCAGCCTCGTGAACTCTACAGCGTACTGGGACACAGACTTAGTCCCCTGTACCAACGTCATGAACTTGGCCTCCAATCTTCGGCGCTCATCGGCCGGGCAGTACTGCTGAGTGAAAACTTCAGTGAACTCAGCCCATTTCATTACAGCAACCTTCTCCATTGTTAGTGCATTCACCATCGAGTTCCACCACATTATTGCGTCTTTGGTGAACATGGCAGTAGCGAATCGGACCATATCCTTCTCAGCACAATCGCTGATTCGGAAAGTCCTTTCTGTAGCTATTATCCACTCCAGTGCAGTAACAGCATCCCCCAACCCAATAAATTCAACGGCTCCATTTCCCTTAAAGTCCTTGAAACGACAACCCCTGGGCTTATTAGATGACCCAGTGTTGTCATCTTGCTCGTCATTATTTCCCTCTCTTTCCTTATTCCTTCTTTTCTCTTCTCTTCGCTTAGCTTCGGCCTCATCTCGAGCCCGAAATTGATCTTGTATCATCTCTCTTTGCTCAGCCATCATGGCTAGCATCATTTCTCTCGTCTCTTCAGGTGTCATTCCTCCTCCAGACATGTTCTGAAATACGAAACATATAACTTATTTAGTAACATGTCATTTATTTATAGATACCACCCAATTGTCCCGTATGATAGTCAATATTCTTATGACTACTAGATCGTAACCTATCTTAGTTCAGATCATTACTTAGAATCACTACATGTCATCACTTAATGTTTGAGACCAAGACCTCACGGACACTTGAATCTCAAACTACTGCTTTGATACCATTAGCTGTGACACCCTTGCCACAATAACCACCAATTACAATTCACCCAGGATTATTCACCGACAAACAGATATATAATGATCTGATAGCTTAATTAAAGTGCGGAAGCAAAATACATAAATAAAAGTATTACAACTGAGTCTAACACCCTACGGTGCTACAAAGGTTACACGTCTAAGTCTACCAACTCAAATTATTACATTATCCCAAATTCATTACAACAGAATTTTCATAAACCAAATACCAAAGTAAACGGTAGAAATCTTCAAATACTTCAATAGATTTCCTAGCTAGATGGTCCAGCTGTAGACTTCCCTTTTCCTGTAAAAATTCAACAACTAAAAGGATAAGCGATTCCTTAGTGAATACCAGATGATTTTTACACATTCTACAAATCTTTATGATGCCCTCAGAGTATCCGCGGTAACACATCCCGTATACTCCACACGTATCCAAGATACGCAAACCCGAGCCGCAGCTCCTTCGAGTTGACACTCGGCATAAGAAAAACCAACCATCTGAGGCAGACATTACATCGGGGATGACTTACTGTCTATCCTGACCACAGAGGTGTCAAACTCTTGGTCATATAGCACAGTAGCATCAGAGTACAGATGCGACCACGCAGGTCCATCGAGAGGATGCCAAACAAATGAACGGACATGCAACAAGTATGAATGTGCATCAACATAAACGCATGTTAGTAGAATGCCAAACAAACATGAAACAACAGGCCTCAACAGGCAATGCAAACATAAAGCAGATGCAGACATGTTAAAAATCAAAGGTACTCACAGTGGGTGCGTTATTATACTTCAATTAATTTTATTTCTCCCCGGGATTTCAACCGGATCCACAAAGTACCCCACTGTGGGTTAAACAACACCACAAGGGACCTGCTAAATCAGTTTTAACAACACATTGTGTCAATAACTTGTTTAATTTCATAAAACTTAATTTTATAATTCTTGCAAAATTCGGTCCTCATTTCGGATCTATGTCCGAATTCGGACCCCACACGAATTCGGACCCCAGTTCGGATCCCACATACATCCCAATTCGGTACACATATATATATAAGTCCCAATTCGGACTCCATTAATTTCGGACCATTGCAATTTCGGACCTCATGCTAAATTCGGGCCCATCCGAATTCGGTCCCCAACCGAATTCGGATCCCCATCCAAATTACAATACTTAGAAATTATTTTGCTAATTTTGAACATCAACATTTCGGATCCTGTCCGAATTCGGTCCGGATCCGAGTTCCTGCCAGATCCGAATTCGGTCATCCGAGTTCATATTGGTGCAGTCTTGATATTTTCCAGATTTAATCTAAGTCATTTTTGGTACTAATTCAATGCTCGAAATAATTTATGCCAACATAAATATTCTTACTTCTAACCACTTAAACACTAATTTATAACATATTTACATATCAAATTGAACCCCTTTTTCATTTTGTTCCATTCCGTCGAACACACACACTTAAAACACACACACAATCTCCAAAATCAGACTTATAGTGCGAATCAGAAGCTGAAATTTGATATTTAGCATTATATATACTAGATTTAAACTAATCAACAAGAAAATCCAACATGCATCCGTTTTTGCAACACTAATTTCAAATTTTCGGTTCATATAAGAACCGACCCAACATTCTTCGAAATCAAAGAGTTCTTGTGGTGTTTACCTCAAATTGATGATTGCAGTAGTAATAGTTCCTTGAATACGATCTGAATCCAAATTTCCAGCTTCAATTATCAACTTTTGATGATCTTTGAATTTCTTAGAGAGAGAGCCGAGAAATGAGAGAGAGATTTCTAGTGAGAGAGTGTAATGTTTGGAAATGAAAGACCTTTGGTCTTTTATTTCAAAAATTTTCCTTTTAACACCTTTAGTCCCTCAACTCATCCGGTTCCATAAATACTGATTATGATTATATAAATAAAGAATCCATCTTTATTTATTATCCTTAATAATTAAATAATTATTTTCACTTAATAATTTAAAATTCTAAATTTCCAAATAATTCAACAAACTTTATAATTAATCCAAATTTCGTACCAACTTTCATAATTCAACTTAAATTACATATTACAACTTAATAAACTTCAAATATATAATAATTTAAATTCGAGGATGTTACATGTTCCATAGTCTCAGATGCCACAGAGGCTTGAGGTTCAACAAATGAACCAGGGTGAGGAGTCTTCTCCCCCTCAGTGTGAAGACCTCCCCTTCCGGGTCAGTCCTCAGAGTCTAGGTACCACAAATTGCAATACGATATCAACCATACTAAGATAGGGTAATTAATTGCGGAATTAAAAATTACATGTACATACAGATTAGGATTTAAGTTTACATATTTCAAAATAAAGTTATAAAAGGGCAACATCTAATCTAATCATAATATCATACATTACATTATATCTACCCAGAACCACCACAATTGTTGTCTTCCATTTAGTACCAGAAAGATTTGTTGAGTAGTGGTCTAGAAAATTTTCAAAACTTGGATCTTGAATGACCTAAGTACTAGGTCCTGCAGGTGATTTTCCTTTGACTTTTCCTGTAAAATATTAATGCAACATCTGTAAGCAACGCTTAGTGAGTTTATAGATTTTCAATATCAACATGCGTGTCAAGCGGAGTCATTAGTCTTAGCGTGATATGTCTTGGCTGCCGCTACAGCCCTCATGATTGAGATATAGTATCATAAGATCAGATGATGTTCAAGCCACACTCACGCTTAAATCGTGGGGATCAGCCACATACTGGGCTAGCTACCAGTAAGTCAATATGGCGGAACATCGGAGGTCAATACCAAGTTCATAAGAACTGGTGAAATAGCCGGGTCTAGAACAATAGACCATAAGGGCTAGTCAAGCTGAATCAATCTATCAAATGTCTGATCAATGATATAAGCATATGTCTTAGAAGTCATGATAGCAATGAATCATAAAGCAAAGTCTGAAGCAATATTAAATGCAATATGAAAAGATAATCAAATAGCTATCATGATCCACTTGGCAACACCCATCCATGGTGTGCACAGGTCTCATTCCAGCTGATAAAGTGAATATCAATAAATCTATCAGCAACAATATATCTCAACCGGATCTATGCATGTTCAATCTGAATATCTATAACTCACAGGTCTGGGTCTTGGTCAAACAGATATATGAATCTGCCACCTGAGTTATCTCAGGATTTTGTCTTTGTCAATCTGTAATCTGTAAATCAATTCTCTGACCCGCTTTAAATCTTTTAAAATCTTTGTCTTTATGTTCAGAATTTCACTGAACCTGTCCAGAATTATATCATATAAATCTCATGTCAATATCATCATCATTATCATGGAATTTTCATCATCTTTTGTCTTTTAATCTTTATAATCTTAAATTTCATCTGATTCTGATAACTTATCTATTCTCAAATCATTCTAATACATAAAATTGGGTTTCGGATCATAAATTTCGGATCAGCCCGGATTGGGATCCGGATTCGGATTCATCCGAAATGGGCCATCCGGATTCGGATCAACCGGATCCGGACCAAACCGAATTAAGGACCCGAATTAACTTATCCGAAATGTAATCCGAATTCGGACCAATTAATAACCGAATCAGTTATCCGGATTCGGATTTGGGACCGAATTAGGTGTCTTCCGAATTCAATCTTGATACATCCGAATCAAAGCTTATGTCCGAAACAAGGAAATCCGAATTGTGCACCATGGCCAGATCCGAATTTGAGTATCATCCGAATTCGGAACCGAAGTGGTGCATCATCCGAATTCGGACATATCCGAATTCGGATCCTTCATGTTCATAAATTTCCAGATTTTGTTCTTCATGTTCATACTTATACTCATACGGATTTTCACATAAAATTCACAAAACTTATTTATATTAACATGCAACGTTTTATTTTGTTGTATTATCATTATTTGAGTGTTTTTATATAATCTTTTTGATCAAAAACATCTTAATTTAGTCAAGATCATCCAAAAACTCATAATTTTCTCAAGAACACTTTATTATAAAAATTCATATTTTCTTGCTTATTTTTGATAATCTGATCTCATATTTTTGTTTCTATTACATCTATTATCATTAATTCATCATAATCTACTAAGATCTAACACATGCAACCTTAAATTCATGTTTTTACATCTTTGGTTTCGGTTTTTATCAAAACCGAACCAAACCTTTAAAAATCTTAAAAATATAACTCAAAATTACCTCAAATCCTGTAGATTCCAATTGTTTGATGATAATTGTAACTCCTTCTTGGCTTTAATCTTCAATTTAATGCCGATTTTATGGAACTTTTGATGGATTTGTGAGAAATCCGTAAGTTTTAGAGAGAAGTTAGAGAGAGAGAGTTAATTGTAATAATGATCTTAAATGATCATTATTTAGTTTATATACTTCATTTGTATTTAACCCACTTCTATTTTTGTATTTTACCTCTCTTTTGTTTTACTCATTTTAATTATATCATAAATATAATTTAAAATCATATTTACTTAATTAATATTTGCATCATAATAATATAACAAAATTACATTATTATATCAAAATCAAGCGTTACATGATTGATAAAAAGTTAGGTTGTTACACTCAGCCACAGAGGCTAGAGGAACAGACTTAGTCTGAGCTGATTTGGCCTTCTTTTTCACAGGCCCAGCTTCAGCAGTTGCCAGGGTCCTCTTAACAACTTTGGACCTGGCTTTGGATTTTGTTGCGGGAGCAGCAGCTTCTGGATCCACCCTCACAGCAGAGGGTCCTTCCACCAAACCTAACAACCTCTTCATTGGTGTGGATAGAGGAGGCTCATTTTGAAATACAGGAGTATGGAAAATTCTATTCCCTATGACAGGGAATGCAGCAGACTTAAGTAAGGGCTGAGAGTTGTATAGTTGCTCACCACAAACATGGCAGAAAATGAGGCTCAGAAACCTGGGATAACGGACAGCAGCTGGTCTTGGCTCTTGCTGCACCAGGTTCCTCAAGTTCACAAAGATCCACTTAGCCATATCAAGGGTAGTCCCAAACACTAGCTGTAGGACTATTGGAACTTCATCTCTACTCAGTTGGTCAAATGAACCAACTTTGCTGCTGAAGCTCATCATCACCGAAGCAAACAGAAAGCTGTAGGTAGGAGACAAATCCTTCCTGTACAATGTTGCTCCAATTTTGGGTTCTGCTACACCACAGAAGCGTAGCAGATTTCCCATTTGCTCGTTTTCAGGCTGGGGCAGATCATATGACTCAGCAATAGGCAGATGAAGAACTTCCCTCAGAAGATCAGCAGTTATCTCAATGGTTTGAGTCCCATTAAGAATAGTTCCTTTGATGACTTTGGTGTTGGGATTGTAGGAACAGGTGTACCAGAATTCATACACCATCTCCTGGTATAGGACACCAGGAGTTGCAGTCATAGCATAGTTCAACGGATGAACTTGCAGAAACTCCACCATTTGATCGTAACCTTTCCCCACATAGTTTTTGGGGATAGTGAGGTTTGCAACGTAGTTTGTGGGTTTGATGGTCAGCATTGTGGTGACTGATGAGTGTTTGACAACATCATCACCAACGAACACTGGAAGAAATGGATTAGGGTTGTGAGCCATTTGGGAAGTTTTGAGGTTTGGAGAAGCAAAAGACACTTAGTCGATTTTTAGGGTTCTTGAGAATTTCTTGAAATGATGAAGAATATGAAACAGTAGTTTGGTATTTATAGGATTTGAATGTGAGTGTGTATGAGAGAGATAGTTTTGGGCGGTTTGATTTAAAAAAGTCGTTAACGGAAAACGGAACGGTTGTCCATGTCAGACCGTTTGTCAGACCACTTGAGTCCTTTTTAATCACTTACACACGTAATCCACATTATCCGCAGTAATTAAGTTAAATAAAACATTAATTAAGTAACTTAAATTTGAAGAAAGGTAATTAAAATTTTTGGTCTAAGCTGTTGGTCAACCTTGTGATGACCAAGGTCATCACAAGCTGTTCAATCTTCAAGCTGTTCATTTTTCAAACTGTTTCTCCAGCCTGCTCTCTTTTGTAAGAGCAGGTTGTGTTCAATAGGTGAACAGGTTACAAGACAATGGCTTGTAAGACAGTGTGAAGAAGTTGACAAGTTGAAGATTGGACCATCAGAGCAGGCTGGACGAATAAACTGATTTTGTTCAGCCTGTTGTATGCTCAAGCTGTTCAAGTTTTTCAGACAAATGACTAAGTACAGAACATGTATAACCTGTTCTGTCTAAGCTGTTCTAAGAAACTTGAGCAGTGTGAAACACACAGATTTTTAGACCTTTGAGAAACACTTAGTCACTCTTGTTTAACATGCCCAGCTTGCTGACAAGGTAATTAAACCTTGTTTCATCCAGAGGTTTGGTGAAAATGTCTGCAAGCTGTTCATTTGTGGAGATATAAACTTACCTCCACTATTGCCTTTCTGAATGTGATACCCTGATGACAGTGATGTCTGACTTCAAATATGCCTTTTGTTTCAGGAATGAAATACTGGATGTTGGAAAATGGTATGGCACTTGTTGTTATCACAACAGAATAAAGAATTTTCCTATCCACAAGACCGTTAAATCTCAGCTGATGCTGGATCCACAGAATCTGTCCACACAGCTTCCAGCACAATGTACTCAGCTTCAGCAAGTAAGAAGTACGACACAGAGTTCTGCTCTTGCTACCCAACTTTATCAAACATTTTTTTTTTTTTTTTTTTTTTTTTTTTTTTTTTTTTTTTTTTTGTTTTAATTTTTTTTTTTTTTTTTTTTTTTTTTTTTTAAGTTACACCAAGGAGTTGACATCTCACCTGTTAGCCTGCTTTTTTTTTTTCTGTCTAGCCTGCAGCCTGCAAAATCAGAATCTGAATAGCCTGTTAGTTCAAGGCTGGAGTCTTTGGGATACCAAAGACCCAAACCTGGTGTACCCTTTAGGTATCTGAAGATTCTTTTAACAGCAGCTAGATGAGATTCCTTTGGATCAGCTTGGAACCTATCACACAGACAGGTGGCAAACATAATATCATGTCTACTAGCAGTTAAATATAGCAAGCTCCCAATCATGCCTCTGTAAGCTGTTACTGAAACAGCTTTACCACTGGCATCAGCATCCAATTTTACATTAGTTGCCATTGGGGTTTTAATAGGAGAACTTTGATCAAATTTGAACTTTTTCAGTAGATCTAAAGTGTACTTTCTTTGATTTATAAAAATTCCAGTTGAGTTTTGTTTAACCTGTAATCCTAAAAAGAAAGTAAGTTCTCCCATCATACTCATTTCATACTTGGATTTCATGAGTAATGAAAAATTCTTGCACAACTGCTCATTAGTAGAACCAAATATTATATCATCCACATAAATTTGAACAAGCATAATGTCAGATTTCACTTTCTTTATGAACAGTGTAGTATCCACCTTACCTCTGGAATACCCATTGCTCATAAAGAACTCAGTAAGAGTGTCATACCAGGCTCTAGGGGCTTGTTTGAGACCATAGAGAGCTTTGTCCAACTTATAGACAAAACCTGGATGTTGTTCATTTTCAAAACCTGGAGGCTGCTTGACATAAACTTCTTCTTGCAGCTTCCCATTTAAAAATGCACTCTTCACATCCATTTGAAATACCTTAATGCTCTTATGCGCAGCGTAGGCTAGATATAAACGAATTGCTTCTAGCCTGACCACAGGAGCAAATGTTTCATCATAATCAATTCCTTCCTCTTGTCTGTAGCCCTGAGCAACCAGTCTTGCCTTATTTCTAATGACATGACCTTGCTCATCCATCTTATTCCTGAAAACCCATTTAGTGCCAATTATAGCTTTACCTTTAGGAGCAGGGACTAGCTTCCATACATTGTTTCTCTCAAACTGATTGAGCTCTTCTTGCATGGCAGTGATCCAATTGGCATCTTTTAGTGCTTCATCAACCTTCTTTGGCTCCATCAGTGAAACAAAACTAGAGAACATACAAAAATTCCCTAAGCTGTCCCACCGTGTTTGTACCCCTTTGTTGATGTCACCAATTATTTGATCATTGGGGTGACACCTGATCCACTTAGGATCATTTTTCAATGATGATTCACCTGAGTTGTTAACATCTTCAGCAGGTCCTGTTGAACAGCTCTCAAGATTTTCAGACACACTGTTGTCTTGAGCCTGTTCACTTGTTGAACATGTCTGATCACTGTTGAACATATCAGCAGTAGAACTAGGAAAATCAGCATTGATAGGTTCAGGACATGCAGTTGTAATTAAGTCAGTACACTTATTCACACAGGGTGTATTAACATAATCATCATCATGTCCATCATGATTAACAGGTTCCACACTGGGTGTAGTGGAAGCTTTTGAGTCCTCTTTATTGTTTGAATGCATCAGATCATCAAATATAAGTTCTCCTTAAACTGATTCAGGAACAGCTTTGGTGAAAGCATTCTTGGACTCTTCAAAGGTGACATTGATAGATTCATCTATCACCTTTCTTTTGTTGTTGTATACTCTGTAGGCTTTAGAGATAGCAGAGTAGCCAACAAACATACCTTCATCAGCTTTAGGTTCAAACTTTTTCAGTTGATCCCTCTGATTCAGAATGAAGCAGGGACACCCAAACACATGGAAGTAACTGACATTTGGTTTCCTTCCTTTGAGCAGCTCATAAGGAGTCTTGTTCAACCTTTTTACCACTAAGGATCTGTTTTGAGTGAAGCAAGCAGTGTTGACAGCTTCAGCCCAGAATGATGAAGGTAAACTTGATGCACACAGCATGGTTCTGGCAGCTTCAATAAGAGTTCTGTTTCTCCTTTCAGCAACTCCATTTTGTTGTGGAGTTCTTACAGCTGAAAAGTTTTGAGTGATTCCTTTCTCTTCACAGAAGTCTTCAAGAGTACTGTTTCTGAATTCAGTACCATGATCACTTCTAAGTTGCTTCACTTAAGCAGAGTTCAGCATCTCCATCTTTTTTACAAATCCAATAATTTCTTTAGCAGCCTCTCCTTTGCTCTTCAGAAAGATCACCCATGTGTACCTCGAGAACTCATCAACCATTACAAGAGTGTATCTTCTTCCTCCTAGACTTGGGACATTTACAGGTCCAAACAAGTCCATGTGGATTAAGAATAGTGGAGTATCAATAGAGAAATTATGTTTGGATTCAAAATATGTTTTCCTCTGCTTGCCTTTTTCACAAGCTGTGCAGAGTTTATCTTTAACAAAGGTTATAGAGGGCAAACCTGTCACCAACTCTTTCTTACAGAGTTTATTGATGTTCTTGAAGTTCAGATGTGACAGCCTTTTGTGCCACAACCAGTTTAAGTCTGCATTTGTTCTTGTGAGAAAGCAGGTTTCAGTTGTGGAATCAGCAGATTGCATGTCCACAACATATACACCTTTCTTTCGTTGAGCACATAGCACAACTTTGCCTTGGGGATCCAATATGTAACCCAGGTGCTCATCAAAGTTAACCTTGTAGCCAGCATCACACAGTTGGCTTATGCTAACAAGGTTATGTTTTAGTCCAACCACATAGGCTACTCTTTTGAATACTGCAGCACCAGCTTTAAGAGTTCCATATCCCTCAGTGGATCCCTGTACATCGTCACCAAATGTGACTTTTGGCCCTTTTCAGGCCTGAGATCACTCAGCAATTCTTTACAACCTGTCATGTGCTCTGAGCAGCCACTGTCCAAGTACCAAACATGGAAAGGTTGTTTTTCCTGCAGAGTGATAAGAGAAATATTAGTCATTTTTAGGGGAACTCATCTAAGAGATGAGTTCTCCTACTTCATCAACATTTGTTGATGGACTTATAATATCCACACTAATATTCCTCATTTGAATGGTGTAAGCTTGGATACCATTTTTATTGACTGAGATGTTTCCAACACTGCTTGTCACAGCTGTGAGAGAACTATCAGAGTCAACAGGCCTCATGTCCTCAGGTTCAGGACAGTCTTTGGCCAGATGTGTCTTCTTCCCACATTTATATCATTTTCTCTTTTTAGGATTTTTGAAAGAAGAACTTTCAGAAACACATTCTGAGTTATTTTTGTTGATTCTATTAGCAGGTTTAGCAAATTTATTACTATTTGATGAATCAGCAGCTTGTGTGGAGGGTTCAAAATTCACAGCTTTGTTTGTCTCTTCTTTCCTTCTTTTAGGAGGACAAATGTCAAAGACAGGAAGCTTAATTGGCTTTTGAACTTCCACAGGTTTGGGGAACTTATTCCCATGTTTCTCAGGTTGAGCAATGGCTTTGCCTTTGTTACTACTGAGACGTGATTTATGCTGCCTATCAACATAATCATTGTTTCTGGTTTTGAAAAACTTATTTTCATGTAGAACCAGTTTACCACTATGATTACTAAACTTATTTGAAATCACAGCAGGTTTGCTTTCAACATGGGACTTGCCCTTGTTGAAAACAGACTGCTTAACTTTTGAAAACTTGTTTTCAAAATGTTTAGCATCAAAAGGATTATTATGTCTTTTAGCATCAGCTTTGGACACAGAACCTGTTTTGTCAACAGGTTTAGTATCCACAGCTGTAGTTTGGACATGTTTTCCTTTCTTTTGCTTGTGTGAATCAGCAGAGCACTTAGCAGGCTGGATTGATGGAGAACATATTCCAATACCAGCTTTTGAGCTAGGTTCACACGAGCTGTCAGTATTTTGAGGCCTGACAAACCTGTTTGTTGAAATTAGTTTACCATTCACTTTTTGAACAAAAGTGTTTGGAAGCTCACCAAGAGTGGATAAATCTTCTTTCAGATTATTAATCTCAACAATAGAAGCTGCTGTATCAAGATCCCCTCCAAGATAGGCTTGAATTTGTGCAGGGATCTGTTGACTTATACAATGGCTGACTTTTTGTGCAGATTGGCACCAAGAGTCAACTATCTTTTGAAGCTTAGCATGCTTTATATCTGTTTCTCTCTTTTCTTCCAGTAAAATAGAGTTGATGTGTTTTAATTCATCAAGCTCAATTTCCAACTTATGGAAACTGTCCAGTTTACTGGATTTTGTTGTAAGATCAGTTTTAAGCTTGGAGATTTCAGATGATAAAGCATCATGCTTCTCAACAGCAGCTTTCAAATCAACTAGCATATATTCAAACATCTTAATCTTTTCTTCAGAACTGTAAGCCATAAAATTTTGTACCTTATACATCATTGTAGGATTCCAGTTCTCTAAGCTGCTGAAAGCTTCGGCTTCAGCCATATCCTGTTTGAAACTGCTTGTTGATGGGACATCAGTGTTGGCCATCAGACATTGATTGTCTTCTTCATCAGATGATGAATCAGATTCCTCCCAATCACAAGTCTCTGCCATGAGTCCCTTTTGGCGGTTGGAACCCACTGAGTTTTCCAACTTCCTCAGCTTAGCCATGGCCATAAGGTACTTAACTGTATAACCATCATCCTAGTTTGTCTTGTATGGTTTGGATGACTGACCAACAACTTTTGACAAGCATAGCTATCATTTGCTCATCATCCTGTTCAGCAAGATCTGCATTATCTTCCTCATCTGACACCTCCTCCTTGTCAACATCCTGTTGATCAGGTTGAGTAAACACATCACTCACCTGACTCACAGACTGTCTCACATTAGCCACAAAGGCTGCACCTCTTTTAGACATCTCCAAGGCATTTCTCTTCTGTTGCCTTGACTGTTCATCATTTAGTAAAGATCCATACAAGTTGACAAGATCCATACTTCTGATTGTTCCTGAATTTCTTAAAATTGTTGAAAAGTAATTCCATTCTTCAGGAAGGATGTCTAAAAACTTGTTCACAAGAGTAAGGCTGTCCTTAGTGATCCCAACAGCTTTGAGATCATTCACAAGGGCAGTAAACCTGCTGTAGGTTTCTGTGAGCGTCTCCTTTGGTTTTGCAAAGAAGAGTTCATACTGTCTAACAAGATTGTTAATCCTGTTATCCAGTGTGATTGTGGGTCCATCATATATGGTACACAAAGTATCCCACATCTCCTTAGCAGTCTTCATCTTCTCAACCTGTTTGAACACATCATCAGGCAAGGAGATGACTAGTTTGTTTCTGGCCTTTGCATCAAGAGCCACCAATCTTTTGTCTTCATCAGACCATTGAGCTTTTGATTTCTCAAATGTTCTGATCTCAGGAGCTGCTCCTTCAACAGCAGGAGTTATTGTTGTAACAGAAGTTGGCACATAAGGATCCTACATTACAATTTCTGGTAGTTGTACATCCAGATTCTCTAGGTATAGCATCATTCTGCACTTCCAACCAGAAAAGTTCTGATGATTGAACTTTGGAGGTTTGCCCATTGAGCCATTGTCATAATATGAGGAATTTGCAGCACTGTTGTCCATGGAAACTTGGGAGAATGAGAGATCTAGAATGACACACACTCTAAACTGCTCTGATACCAGTTGTAGGTCCTGTGAGGTTCCCAAAGTATATAGATTTAAGCTGTAGAGAGGGGGGGGGGGTGAATACAACTATTTAAAAACCACACACTATTTTCTCAATGTTTGTATGTGTTATTAACAAACTGTTAATTACAAACAAGCTTGAATGCGGAAAGGTTCAAGCTGAGATGACAGATACAACAGTATGTTCACTAGTCTAAGACAGACTCAAACTAGATTACAATGAATACACTCACTGATAAGCACTCACTGTGTTTACAAGACTTAGAGGAACAACTTAAGTAGAACAGCTTAGACACAAAGAAACTGTATTACACAAGCAGGCTTGCATGCATGAAGAAAATACTTGCACGTTCACTCTTGGCTTCAGCACTTAGCTTTTTTTTTTTTGGCTTAATCTTTTTGTCCTTAGAAGCTTCCTTTTATACTCACTCAGAGGATCTAAGAGAAGTTTCTTCATTGGACGAAATGAAAAAGGAGAAGTCTTGTTGAAAAGACAACATAACCTTTTCTGCACTTTCTGAAAAGTAGACTTGTCTTCTTATGTGCAGAACTTTTGTCTTTTCACTTTGTCTACTGTTGCATTGCCTTTAACTAAATAAGGAATGTCAACTTTGCATCTTTCTTCCTTGTAAAGGCCTATTTTGATATAAGAAAAAGGTCTGTCACCCTTTTTCAAATAACCTTTTGTCTTCATGTTACAGAACAACGTGGGCAGGCTGAGCAGTTCTGTTTTCCACTTTGTCTTCGACTTTGTAAACTGATCTTGTAGCCAAAAACAATACATGATGACTTGGAAACGTATTCCATAAAGTGTTTAGCCTGTTCACAAAGAACAGGTTCTGTTCACAAAGAACAGAACACTTGAAAAATGCCCAAGCTGCTCACCAGTGTAGAGCAGCGTAGATAGTTTATGTCCAGCCTGTTCAGCAGACAGAGCAGCTTGGACAAACTGTCTTAGTTGCAACACATGCAACACATAGAACAGCTTTTGACTGATATTGCAAATCATTTTCAGGTTTCAATAAGGCATATAACAGGCCTTAATTTCAACCTTCAAATGCATCAACAGGTTTGATTAGAAATCTCCCCCTCAGATGTAGAACAGGTTTGACTGAGGCCTTTTTGTGCCTAACACTTGGGATCTTGAAGTTCACCTCTCTCATAAAAGCCTCTGAGCTAGTCCCAGATGGCTGCTCTCCACCTGCTTGATTGCCTGAATGAAGTTGCAAGTCTGAAGGCTGCAAGCTGTCTCAGATACACCTTGTATAGATCTGATGCTCTCTGAAAGCACTTTTTCTGTGTTAAGGGATCTACAAAAAATGCCCCTAACTCAGGTTCTTCAATAATTTTGCCTTCTTCAAACTCTACTCCACTGGGCAGGCTGTAATCTATTCCTTTCATCTCAACAGCATAATCACCTTGTTCAATCAAGATGAGTAGCTCCACTAGCTCAGACTCCTTTCTTGTTCTCATGGCCTTTATTTTAGGGTATGTCATAGAGACACCCTCACTTACTTCTTTTGAGATCAGGCCAAGATCTTTCACTCTCTCCATCAGCTTCTTAACATATGCCTCGACAGTCTTAGCCGTTTCAGACTTAGACTGGCTCAGGGCAACTGCCAGCTCAACCTATTCCCTGTACCCCATCTGTGCAACATCAGTGTAGTCATAAGTTTCCAGTTCTGGACCTGTTGCACCCATTCTGGTTATTTGCAATTTCCACTGTTTGCCTTTTCTTGATGTGGGGACAACTTTGACAATAGCTTCCTTGGCAAGCGTTCTATCAGCAACATCATGAAAGTTTTTCCTTGCCAAGTTGTTAAAATAGAATTGGGCTCTTGCAAAGGATGCTTGCTTTGGTTTGGTCATAGAGACCAGAGCACCCATTTCCTGTACACTTTCCTTCTCACCAGTTGATTCTCTAGCAGCTTCCAGTAGTTTTCTCTGTACATCCAAAGAAGGCATTTTGGTTTTGCTTGCCTCTTTGAATGCAAGAGACATGGCAGCTTTGGCAGATTCTTTTCTTTTTCTGCGTATGTCCAGGGCTTTGAGCTGTTCATCTCTGAGCTCATAGTATTTTTCAAGCGGAACACCCATTTCTTTGGCCCTGGCTTTGTCAAATTTAAGCTCTGCTGCTTTCTAGTGGTCAGGATCAACCACTACTTTTTCTTTTCCTTTAGTTGTTGTTGTAGTAGCAGCTTCAGGAATGTCTTCTTCTTCTTCTTCTTCCTCCAGTATGAGGTGCCTCCTTCTGCTGCTTTGCCTGTCCTCAGAGTGAATATCTCCCCCTTAGACTGTGCAGGGTTTGGAGATTCAGCCTGAGTAGGCTGAGCAGCTTCAGGTAGATGAGAGGCACCCTCAGCTGGACCAGATCCTGTTTCAGATGCACCTGCTGTTTGATCAGTAGGAGCTGATTTCTCCTTAAGAGAAGAAGTTTTCTCCCCCTTAGACTTAGACTTAGTCGTAGAGGTAGACAACTTCTCCCCCTTTGAAGGAGATGGACCAGCACCTTCAACAACTGGTCTGCCTGAAGAAACAAATTCAGCAGGCTTTGCAGCAGTTCTGGTAGCAGGTTTGGAACCAACCAGGCTATGCACTAAGAAAGCAAGGTTATCCTTCACCTCTGCAATTTGGGAAAGACAGGTTTGAAGAGAAGAGGATTGAGAATCAGCAAAAGAGGTCAGCTTAAGAATATTTTCTCTTTCAGAAGCTGTGAATAGCAAACTTTGAAGCTGTGCAAGATGTAACTCAAGAGAGTCCTGCACATCAGCAAGGTTTGCTGACACAGAATTTGATAGAGAAACGATGAGAGTGTTTAGGCTGGCCAAGGTGGTAGGAAGTGTAGTATTGCAAGTGGTGAGGAGAGTGGGCAGCTGTTGGGAGATGGCTGTCATAGAGGACACAGAGTCCTGTTGGTGTGAAAGAATTGAGGAGATGGAAGTGGAGACACTTTGCAGCTGTGTAATGAGTGCAAGCAGCTGAGAGGAGGTGTCAGTTTGAGGAGTGGGTGGAAAGGAATTCTTGAATACATCGAACAATCCCATAAGCTGTTCAGACACATAGTCTGAAATGAGAGAGGGTAGAGAAGACATGGAGGTTTCTAAAGAACCAACTTTGTTAGTCAGTAAGGAAAGCTGATCCTTCAAAGGCAGGTCATAGGGGATGGAGGTGTATGGGTGGATTGTTTGGAGTGGGTAGATGGAGATGAAGAGGATGAGGCTGGTGTATGGGGATATGATGTAGAGGGAGAGGGTATTTTGGAAAGAAGCTCCATAGCCTGGGCAAAAGTAATGTTGCCCAGCTTGGAGGGATCAATAGGACCTTCAGCCGTGGCTGTAGCTGCATCATAAGGAGAGTGGATAGAGGATGGTAGCCTTTCAGACACCGCTTGTTTTGCAGCACCTTCATTAAGGCCAGTGGTGGTTCCCTCTACACTACCTTGGTTTAAAGGTACCTCATCATTGTGAGATGGGATTTGCATTTCAACATCAGCAGTGGTGAAACCTGCGGATGGAGTTTGCAAGATGGGAGTAGCCTCACCAAGGAGATGTTCTGTTCCCAGAGGTTCATCAGCTTGAGTTGTTGGTCCTTCAGCAGCTGTTTGGTGTAGAACAGCTGCATCATGAGGAACAGAAGTTTGAGGCTGAGCTGCTGGTTGGTCTAAGCCAGCAGTGTGGTCACCTCGTGCAGACTCAGGGTGTAGAGAAGTATGAGGTGGGGACAGTGCGGACTCAGTATGGAGTGGAGTGGACTCCTGTCTTTCAATATTCTCAGCCTGTTGGGAGGCTGGAATAGTTGATGTGGCTGTCTCCATATGTACAACTGGCTCCTGTTGGGAGGAACCAGAGGGTCTAGGCTGACTTGGGGTTGACACAGGGTGGAGTGAAGCAGGCTCCAATTGTGCTGAACCGTCTCCCAGAGTGACTTTGGGTTGACACAGGGTGGAACGCGGTATATACACGAAACATGTATTAACATTGCAATACAAGAAAACTAATATGTATATATATATATATACGGACAGAACACCATAGTATATTTCAGTTTACATTGGACATTGACTGTTTACTTTTGGAGGAACGGTTGGTTGGTCTCTAATCTAATACTTTGAATCTTTCGGTATTATTACGTTTCAGGTATTTTTTTTATACTTCTCTCTGACTTTTTGGATAAAAAACACAAGTGGTTCAAGTATATAAAACTAAAACTTGTAACTATGAAATCCCGTAATATTATCAGCACCTTTATAATCTTTATTAAATCCCATGAAGAACAAAGTTCAATAATTGAGAAATGATGAAGAAAAAACAATGAGAATGTTGAGAGTGAATATGCAAGAGGCGGCTATTTTTTTCATTCAATATGTCAACCGTAAATTACAATGAAACCTTAGGAGCCTATTTCTAGGCTCCATTAATTAACTATTGAGCATTGTCAACTTTGGCCCCTAGACTTTTACAAAGAAATAAATTTACAAGGAAATAAAATACAAGGAAACTACTACGTAAATAATTATTACAAAACAACTCCCTATGATCGAAATAAAATGTCTAACAATCTCTCCCTTTTCGATCATTTAGGAGGTCCTGGAACTCTGGCAGGATCTGTAGATTCTCGGAGTCCAAGGATGACGTCGAAGCGTCTGGTCACTTGTCTCATATGAAGTCGTTCGTTCAGGAGGTCAATGCCGCTGAGGGTATCCTGTATCACTTTGGTGAGCATCTTTGTTCAGGATCTGGTTGAGCGTCAAAATCTTGTACTTTCTGTGTAAGAGCAGCTCGAACCAATCGAAGTGTACCGTCGGAGTAGCATGGAAGATCCTCAAAGCGCATGTACCTTTTATAGCCCTTGTAATTGACAAAAATGACACCCGGTTCTCCAGAGAGTACAACTCTGTAAGCCGGATGATGGGCTAGAAGGATGCTATCCTGTTCTGGTGCTCATAGGCCCACTTTAACCAACGCGCTCTCGATCGCCATCTGGAAGTCTCTTAGGCACATAATGATCGAGCGGCGGTTCATGCTTCGTACTAGGGCACCTACAGCAGTCATGTGCGTCACACGTGTCCTGATGCGATTTTTTAGGCAGTTGTGCAAAAACTCAACGTCGTCGGCCATTATGAAGTCTAGGTCATTCTCAAAGATGTCATCAGCCGTGCCATCTTCTCTTTCTACTTGAAAGGAAGGATAGTAGACTTTGGCTCTTTTGCACATTGTTATGGTTTGGAGTTTCTTCATCTTTGATTTCGAGACCTTTGACCTTCTTTCCCGGAGCATCAGTTGATAGTATTCGGCCTGTTCAGCTTTGGTAACATTTGTAAGTTCCATAAGTAGGCGTCTGCTGAAGGAACCAGGCTTCTTTCTGAATACCATTTTGAATCTTTCTTCTAAGTACGGGTTCTGAAACTGCTCCGGGGGAAACTTCTGTAAGAATTCTTTAAGGCCCTGAACGGGGGGTTCTTCGATTTCATCCTTTTTGGCTTCAAGAAGCTTTATGATTGTCCCCCTCCGTTCTTGTCGAATTTTATCCTTTTCTTCTTGAGGCAGTTTTTGAACTTCACCTTTTGAATACTGACCGACCCAGAATATGTCATCTTTTCTAAATATACCAGGGCCTTCTGGAGTTTATCGAAGCAATCGACCCTTTTGGTTTGGGAAGGACCTGGATGTTCGGTTTGTTGGACTGGAGGAGAACTTGGGGATCTTGGAGGGCTTAGGACTATGTGGGATTCTTTGAGTGACTGGGGAGCTTGAATAGATGATAGGATTTCTTCTTGAGGGGCTGGTGGTGGTGAGTTCATGAAGTCAAAGGAAGAGGATGAAGATTTTTTCGTTGGAGACTTGGGTTCAGGCTTAGGAATTAGTAAGTGCATCGATCTTTTCTGATAGCTCTGCCAGTTGGGTTTGGACTGAATGGGATCCTGGTGGAGAGCCAGCTTCGGAAGCGACACCCTTACCCTCTATGAGTGAAAGTAGGGCGGTGTGACGTTCCTCGGCAGCTTCCCTTTGGGCATCCAGGTCAGCCCGGGTAATCACGCCGGCAGCACGTAGAGCTGCCGTTAACATCTCCAAATTGATTGGGAGATGGCCGGAAGTGGATGGCGTTGATTGAGCCACTCCCGGTCTTCCTTCCGTCATTTCTGGCTCCTGTATAGGACGCGCAGATCCGGAAGTTTGAGGAGCTGCCACGAAGGCAGCTCTTGGGGATGCCACGGAGGCATCGTGCGGTGTGTGTGTTTGGGGGGATGGAATTATGAATGAATGAAGTGCAGTCACATGGGGAGGGGTGTGACCTCTTTCAACACCGCCACTCTCCGAATGAGAGGGCGATGGTGTAAGTGCTATGACCCCGTGGAATGAAGTGGTTTCCCTTTGAGGGGAAACCAAGTGGGTGGTGGTGGTTATTTCGACTGTTGGACTGACGGCCTTATGATGAGGAGTCCGGCTGATTGGGCTTGGTTCACCCTTGGATTGCATATCCCTCGCTCGTGCGACTGAGACGGTTCTTTCTGAATCCGCCGTCTCTGCTGCCTCACCGCCTGCTTCCTCCCTCACTAACACAGGCTCCCTCTCACCTATACCCAGAGATTGTTGAACTTCCACCTGAGCTCCCTCATCCTCACTCATGCTCGCTTCACCTTCGGATTGGCTAGTCTCAGACGGTTCTGACTGAGACTCATCCGGATAACACTCTTGAATATATGCCCGAACCCGTTCCAACCCCCTTGACCTCATTAGCAGAGATAGAGGAATTTTCATTATCGGTACTGTGGGGGCCCCCTTTGGCAGAGTTAACTTTTGAATTGCCACTGTGGGGTAGACGTCTGCCTCAGGACGTTCGTGGATATCGTCATCATGGTCCATGGCATACTGGATGATTAGCTGCAGAAACTACTGTAGAGGTATGTATTTTCTGCCTTTCTTAGTTCCCCTCTCCATGTGGACTCTTCTTAATTCCTCGAAAAGGAATGCAGCATAATCCACATGTCGGTCAAAGGCAAAGCCAGTGAACATGGCTAGTACCTGAGCCGAGGCGGAGTCGTGGCCGGAATGCTTCGCGGTGAAGCATTTGTTGATTACATCAAAGTGGATACGCCAGTGAGATTGAAGATTTTTGGTGCGGAAATCTTAGGGTTTGGAAAGAGGGCCATCGTAACCTAGGGTTTGTATTTCAGCTAGGGTGTCAGTGATGGATGGGTTGGGATCAAAATGTTCACAGGTTGGTAGGTAAAATTCGGTGGGTAGGTGAAGGATGTGGCAGATGGCGGATATGGTGAGTTTGACTGGAACACAGTCGATGGTGGATGTAAAGTGAGGTTCGGGGTCAGGAAGGTATTGCAACCTGTTCCAGAATTGTTGAAGGTAAATCTAGGGAACAGCAATTGCGGTGGATAAGGCGTAATTGATTGGGTGGCGAGTGAGGATGTCGAATGCAAGGGTTTGGGGTTCTTTGGTTAGGTTGGAAACGTCGAGCTGCCAGTTGTGTGGAATAAACTCGACAAACTCGGCGTTGGGGAGGATGGATTGTTCTGGCAGTTGGGCGTTATTATTTGGGATGGGGGGATGGGGTATGGTAAGATTCACTGCTAGTTCCATCATCCTGCAAAGATGCATCAGAGTTAGAATAAGAAGACTTTAACTGGTAAGGCATTGATGTGAAGTCTAGATTAGTGTGTAATAGAAACTGCCTGATATGTTTAGCATCGGGTCTTTATTGGTAGAATAAAATTCTACTAATAAAGTCCAAAGTCAATCGTTAAGAGACCGATGTTAGATCAGACCTTTTCACTTAAACACTAGTCCTAACTCTAATCAAAGGTGCACCGGGTTGAAAATATTTTTGTATTTTATTTTTAATATATAGGAAAATGCAAAAAAAATGGAAAAATTAAAAAAAATGCTAAGTGTTGGAATTCGGATGGTCCGAATTCGGATGAACAGTGTCATCGAATTCGGATCACCCCGAAATTCGGATGATGCATGCAAGTGAATGTTGAGGTCCGAATTCGGATGATGTGACCTGATGGGCCGAATTCGGATGTGGTCCGAAATGTATGAAAGTGGTGATGTGGATATTAGGTGGTCCGAATTCGGATGGTGCATGGGCAACGTCCGAATTCGGATGTGGTGCGGAAGGAAATGTTATGTATGCAATAATGACAAAGGACCCAACTCATATGGGAACGGAATTCGGATCTACAGTGACCGAATTCGGATTTAGGAAGATTGAAAAATTGAAAAATTTAAACTATGTGGGACGTCCGAATTCGGATGATGGTCCGCACTCGGACATCCGAAATGCATGTATGCAGTTAATGTGTTCATGCAAAAATAAACGTGAACAGTTAAAAGTTAACAAAAATGCATGAAATTACAGATCCTAGTCTATCTAACTATAAGTACGTAAAAATAATACAATAAAGTACCTAAAACTAGTAAAAACCGAGAATAAAAAAGAAGGAAAAATATAGAATCAAACACATAAAAGAAGACAGTAAAAGCTAAAAGAAAGTTAAAAAGATGTTACCTTGAAGTGCCGAAGATGAATGAAGCAAGAAAAACGAGAAAAATCGGTGATCCAAAAGCTTGGACTGGTGGTTATGTTGGTTTGGGCGGTGGTGTCGACGAGGAAGAAAGAAGAAGAAGAGAGAAAACTTGAAGATGAAGGAATGTGGAGTGTTTGACCGTTGACCCGCCCTTTTAAAGGGAGCGGGTCGGGTCGTGTCATCACATCAGATCCGCGCCCAAGATGGTGGATGGGCCCCGGATTTGAACTCACCACACACACAAAAATAAACCAAGGGATTTTGGGCCTTAAACATTAATAGAAATAACAAAACAAATTTAAACAACAATTTAAACAAAAATTTGACCCAAATTATTACATCTTTTTGAGTTTTTCTTTGATACAAAAAAAAAAACAAAACAAAACAAAAAAAATAAGCAAAACAAAATAAAATATTTTTGAGATTTTCTTTTAACATTCACGTTAAGACAAAAATATAACATAAAATGTTTTTGGCTTTTTGATAAATTTGAACAATTAAAATCTTTTTGGAATTTTCTGACCTATAAAATTAAACTTATAAATAAACTAATATATAACCAACCAAAAATTTAAAAATTTAACAACTAAAATTAAAAAGAAACAAAGAATTATCAAACTTACCATCCTAACTATACTCCCCCTCAAATAAATACCGGTTCCTTTCCTTTTTGTTTTTCTGATTAAGCTCGTGACCCTTTTCAGCCTTTAAGATACAGACAAACCTGGATATTGTTTGCGTCCAACTCCGTGGTGAACAATTCACATAGCAAATTGTCAGGATCATTTATTATTAAAAATGTACACAGATAAGGAAATATTGAGTTTCAATTTTGTGACACAATCCTTAAATTTAAATAACAGATATTTTCTAAAATAAAGGAATTTCAATCACGATCGATTGAAATAGAATTATTTAAGACAATATCTGATATTTAACTAGAAGGCGGATTCAACATGCCGATATGGGATACTAAAAACTGAAAACGAGGTTCGTCTAAAGCTTTAGTAAATATATCCGCAAGTTGATATTCCGTGCCAACAAAATACAACTCAATGGTTCCCTTTTCTACGTGATCTTTAATAAAATGATACATGATATCTATGTGTTTTGTTCGAGAGTGCTGCACGGGATTGCAAGAGATGGCAATTGCACTTCGAGAATCACAGTGAATTGGGATATTGGTTAGTGAGAATCCATAATCGCGTAATTGTGTTCTCATCCACAGCACTTGAGAGCAACAGCTTGCAGCTGCTACATACTCAGCCTCAGCTGTAGATGTGGAAACACAATTCTGCTTTTTGGAAGACCAACTCACCGGTCTATCTCCTAAAAACTGTATTCCTCGCGACGTGCTTTTTCTGTCAAGTCTACAACCTGCAAAATCAGCATCTGAAAAAGCGGTAAGATCGAAATCGGTTCCCTTTGGATACCATAGACCAAGTTCGGGTGTACCCTTAAGATAACGAAAAATGCGTTTTACCGCAGTTAGGTGTGATTCTTTTGGGTCGGCCTGAAATCTAGCACAAAGACATGTTGAAAACATTATATCCGATCTACTAGCAGTCAAGTACAGTAAGGATCCTATCATTCCTCTGTAAGTGGTATTATCGACACTTTTCCCAGAATGATCGGTGTCTAACTTACAGTTGGAGGCCATGGGAGTTGCGATACTCGTGCAAGAGTCTAACTTATACTTCTTGAGAATGTCAAGAGTATATTTCGACTGGTTCACAAAAATCCCATCCTCAAGTTGTTTGACTTGTAATCGGAGGAAAAAGTTCATTTCCCCCATCATACTCATCTCGAACCTGGACTCCATTAGGGGTGAAAAATCCTTACAAAAATTACTGTCAGTAGATCCAAATATAATGTCGTCGACATATATTTGTACTAGCATTATATGTGGGCCTTCCCTTTTTGTGAACAGAGTTGTGTCCACCACACCTTTACAGAAACCGGCAGAAATTAGGAAATTGGAAAGACTATCATACCATGCTCGAGGTGCTTGTTTTAAACCATAGAGGGCTTTATCTAGCACATAAACATGGTCAGGTTTATGTGCGTCAACAAAGCCTTGTGGTTGTTCAACATACACCTCCTCGTTATGTTCACCGTTTAGAAAGGCAGTCTTGACGTCCATTTGGTACACTTTCGAATCTTTGTGTGCCGCGTACGCCAAGAACATTCTGATTGCTTCGATCCGTGCAACTGGAGCGAAGGTCTCGTCATAATATATCCCTTCTTGTTGTCGGTAGCCTTTGGCAACTAGTCTTGCTTTATTCCTTATCACAATGCCGTTCTCATCTCGTTTGTTCTTAAAGATCCACTTTGTTCCGATGACTGTACGGTCTTTTGGTTTGGGAACTAACCGCCATACTCTTAGCTGTTCAAACTGGTTGAGTTCCTCTTGCATTGCAACTATCCAATCTAGATCTGTTAGGGCTTCATCTACACGAGCGGGCTCTATCATACTAAGGAATGATGTGAAGAGGCTTTCATTAGCAGACGCCCTACGAGTTTCAACTCCTGTTGAAACGTCACCAATGATTTGATCTGTTGGGTGACTTCGGGTCCATTTAATCTTGTGTGGAAGGGGTGCTCGGGATGGAATCTCTGTGGTTAATGTGGGGATGGATGAAGATTCATGGTCAATGGTTTCAAATGATGGTACCACTGGTTCCGGTTCGATTCCCGAGTGTTCAGGTGAAGGAAGAATTGTTGGTATTATATGTGAGGGTATTATAGGAGTAGATTCAACTGCGGACGTGTCGGTGGATGATGTAGATGGATGAGGGTATGTTGATGAAGATGGAGCGGAGAAACTTTGTGGCGCAGTTGAACTGGAAGGATTACCTACATTATTGACAACATTAGAAACACTAGCGTTAGGACCGAAAAATTCAACATAGAAAGGATCAAACAAATTTACTAAATCAGAAGAAGAAAAAGAAATAGGGTTATTGGAAGAGTCTCTAGGCATTTGAGTAATGCGAGGTCCTGATTGATCAACTTCGGGAGCCAGTTCAGCCAACTCATCAAATGTGACATGCACACTTTCATTGACTGTTCTGGTTCGGGTATTGAATGCGCGATACACCTTCGAGTTGGATGAGTATCCAATGAAGATCACTTCATCCGCCTTTTCGTTAAAATTCCCGAGGTTGTCTTTGTCGTTCAGCACATAGCACCTGCAACCAAATACACGTATGTACTTGATAAATGGTACTTTATTCAAAAGAGTTGGTAAGGAGTTTAGTTAAAGCGCTTATGGATAATGGAGCGATTTTGTGTATAGCATGCTGTTGATACGGCTTCGGCCCACAAGAACGGAGGTAGCTTCGAGTATGTGAGCATTGTACGAGCGGCTTCTACAAGCGTACAGTTACGCCTTTCCAAGACCCCTATTTGTTGAGGTGTTCGAGCAGCAGAGTATTGATGCTGAATACCTTTGGATCGAAGGAAGCCCTCAACTACCGAGTTCTTGAACTCCGTGCCGTTATCTGATCTGATTGATTGCACTGACAGCTGCTCTTGGGTCTCGACACTCTTGATAAAATCTATGATTTCTTGAGCTGTCTCGTCCTTGCAACGCAAGAACCTGACCCAGGTATATCGCGAATAGCCATCTACGATAACCAACACATATCGTTTCCCGTTTATGCTTTGAGTCCTCATCGGTCCGCATAAATCCATGTGAAGTAACTTCAATACTCTTTTTGTTGATGGTTCGGGCTTTGGTTTGTGAGATGATCGTTTCATTTTTCCTTTCTCACAAGCTCCACACAGATGATCCTTTTCGTAGCGCAATTCAGGAAGATCTTTAACCAATTGTATCGCAGCCAGCTTGTTGATATTATCAAAGTTCAAATGGGATAATCTTCAATGCCACAACCAAGAGTCTTTTGAAGAGGCTTTTGGTAGTAGGCAAATGTTATCCTTCACTATTAGCTTAGCTACGTCAACGGTGTAGAGGTTAGAGTTTCGGGAACCTGTTAGGATTTCTTTTCCATCCATACTCTTTACACTGCAGTTCTTAGCTCTAAAAGTTACCTCTAGTCCTTTGTCGCAGAGCTGTCCTATGCTAAAAAAACTATGTGATAACCCCTCAACATAGTCAACGTCCTTGATGACCTGATTATTTAGAACTAAGTCCCCGTATCCTTTGATGTGAGCCTGATGGTTGTTCCCGAATTTTACAGTTCCGCAATACTGTTCAACAACGTTGGACAGCAATTCTCTTCTTCCCGTCATATGCTTGGAGCAACCTGAATCCATATACCAAATGGACTTTGCCTGAAAAGCAAATAAATTTATACAATGAAAATCTATATGCATTCAAACACATCCATTTTTAAGTCACAATCAAACCGTGTTCTGAACCGAGATGTTCAGAAAACATGATGAGTTAAGACCGGGTCCTGGGCTGTGTGCACAGAAGCCAAACGTGTCGGTTTAAGCTCAACCGACAATCAAAAGAACGGGTCCTAGTCTATGGTAACTAGAAGCCATTTCATTGAAGAACGGGTCTTGATCAGAAGTAACCAAGAACCATCTGCATAAAGATCACACAACCTTGGGTACCCACCTCAATATGGGTCCCTTTTTGTCTGGATTTCCAGATTTATATGGCACGTGTACAGTTTTAGGAACCCATTTAGCATTTGTGTGTGGTCCGGATGCATAACCCTTTGGAATCGATTGAAGATGGGATATATTGGGCTTTGGAACCTTAGGCGCTGAAATTGCCTTTGGTTTTTGTCTTTTTGAGACATTTTTGACCGTTGCTTTGTTTTTGGGCCTTGGCAACGGAAAAATCTCAATTTTATTTGAGGCCGATGATGCAACATTTTTTGTTTTCTTTTTCCGAATTCGTTTAACAGGATATGGCACGAAAGCATTCATTTCAGGAACCTGTCGTCTATATCGAGTTGGACATAGATTAAATAAATCACCGAAAGAGTACTTTAAAGGAACAACAGAATTCGATACATCATTACAAGCATTGTCACACACATTGTTCCACAAATTGTCTTTAGAGATTACAGACTTCCTATCTCTAGTAACAAATTCAATTGGCATTAAAGCCTTCTTCATAAAAAAACTCGTAAAATCCAGCATGGTGGTAAAACCTGGCTCTGATACCAATTGTAACTATGAAATCCCGTAATATTATCCAGCACCTTTATAGTCTTTATCAAATCCCAAGAAGAACAAAGCTCAATAATTGAGAAATGATGAAGAAAAGACAATGAGAATGTTGAGAGTGAATATGCAAGAGGCGGTTGTTTTTTTCATTCAATATGTCAACCGTAAATTACAATGAAACCCTAGGAGCCTATTTCTAGGCTCCATTAATTAACTATTGAGCATTGTCAACTTTGGCCCCTAGACTTTTACAAAGAAATAAATCTACAAGGAAATAAAATACACGGAAACTACTAAGTAAATAATTATTACAAAACAACTCCCTATGATCGAAATAAAATGTCTAACAAAACTTACCTTGTTTTTGAGTTGATTCTTACGTCAAAATAAAGGTAAAAAAGGTTTCATGTTGATTTACGTAAAAAAAAATGAAGTAAAACAATCCATATACGATCCATTCAAAGCTCAAGAAACCCATTAATAGATCGGATTGTGTGATTTTGGTTACAACAAGATAAGACGATGATTACTTTTTAATTTTATTTGATTAGGCATGCGTATGATACCATTACTTTTGTTGGCGGTAAAAGCTATGGGTACTTATTTTGCATGCTTGAGTTCGAACCGATTTGTTTTAGTTGTTTTGCGGTGAAAAATTGAATAACAGAATCACGAGTAACCACCTTAGTATAGTTCGGTCCGGTTACTTAACACGCACTATTTGAATTCGGTTAAGGTATCCACTATGTGAGTAGGCTATCTTATCACTAGTTGCATTCTATTATTATATAATTTTATTTGATTTCATATTGTCCACCATGAGCTAAACAACACTTGTTTTGGAGTGAGATATCAAGAGGCATTTAATGGCAAGAACGGAGAGACTTCTTTACAAAGCATCACTAGAAGGAAATGTAACTGTCTTGTAGGTCCCAAAAGGTTTCCCAAGTGTATATCTCTAAGCTGTAGAGGGGGGTGAATACAGCTATTTAAAACTTAAACACTCTTTTCTCAATGTTTGTATGTATTATCAACAAAAGTTAATTACAAACAAGCTTGAATGCGGAAAGGTTCAAGCTGAGATGACAGATACAACACTTTGTCAACTACTCTAAAACACACTCAGACTAGTTACAATGATTACTCTCACTTAGAGGCACTCACTGTTTTTACAAGACTCAGATGGACAGCTTATACATGAACAGCTTAGACACACTCTACTGTTTTATATAAGCAGACTTGCATGCATGGAATAACACACTTCAATGCACGTACTGATTGTCACACTCTTGATAAATAATATCATTATCCTTAGAAGCTTCCTTTTATACCCGAAAGGAGAATCTCAGTGAAGCTTCCTCATTGGACAGATGAGATAGTGGAGAGTCTTTCCAAAAAGACAAAACACCTTTCTGCATGTTCTGATAAAGTATCTTTGTCTTCACATGGCAGAATCTTTGTCTTTTCCTTTTTGTCACTGTTGCATACGACTTTAACCAAAAGAGGAATGTCAACTTTACATCTTTCTTCTTTTGTTAATGTCATTTTGATATAAAAAAAGGTCTGTCACCCTTTTCAAATATCTGTTTGTCTTCATGTAACAGAACAGCGTGGGCAGGCTGTGCAGTTCTGTTTTCCACTTTGTCTTCGACTTGTAAACTGATCTTGTAGCCAAAAACAATACATGAGGACTTGGAAACATATTCCATAAAGTGTTTAACCTGTTCACAAAGAACAAGTTCTGTTCACAAAGAACAGAACACTTAAAAACTGCCCAAGCTGCTCAAGAGAGTAGAGCAGCGTAGACAGTTTATTCCCAGCCTGTTCAGCAGACAGAACAGCTTGGACAAACTATCTTTGTTGCAACCAATGGAACATGGTAAACGGCTTTGGGCTGATATTGCAAATCATTTTCAAGTTTCAATAAGGCATATAACAGGCCTTAAATTCAACTTTCAAATGCATCAACAGGTTTGATTAAAAATCTCCCCCTCAGATGTGCAGCAGGTTTCACTGAGGCCTTTTTGTGCCTAACAATCTCCCCCTATTTACAATAATCAGTATAAGCTTATTTAATCAATAATCACTATACATTTTTACCATACATCTTGCTGAAAAGGAATTACAACATTTAAGTAAAGTAAAATATCAGATTATAAATACTGATTTTGATTACATAATAACAACACATATTTTTAATGTACTAATGTATATTACAACTGATGTAAATAGGTAAAATTACAACAGATGGACAGCTTCACCTACCCTGATGGTAGATGGACTTTACTCCAGTGGTGGTGGTCCTTCAAACATCTTTTCAAGCTCCTCCCTTGTTTCTTCCAAATCTTGGATTTCAACTCTTAGGATCATAAACTTGGGATCTTGAAGTTCAACTCTCTCATAAAAGCCTCTGAGCTGATCCCAGACGGCTGCTCTCCACCTGCTTGATTGCCTAAATGAAGCTGCAAGTTTGAAGGCTGCAAGCTGTCTCAGATCCACCTTGTGGAGATCTGATGCTCTCTGAAAGCATTTCTTCTGTGTTAAGGGATCTACAAAAAATGCCCCCAACTCAGGCTCTTCAATTATCTTGCCTTCTTCAAACTTTACTCCACTAGGCAGGCTGTAGTCAATTTCTTTCATCTCAACAGCATAGTCACCCTGTTCAATTAAGATGAGGAGTTGTTCAAGCTCAGTATCCTTCCTTGTCCTCCTGGCCTTTATTTTGGGGTATGTCACAGAGACACCCTCACTGACTTCTTTTGAGATCAGGCCAAGATCCTGCACTCTCTCCATCAGTTTCTTAATATATGCCCTGATAGTCTTAGCCGTTTCTGACTTAGACTGGCTCAGGGCAATTGCCAGTTCAACCCATTCCCTGTACCCCATCTGTGCAACATCAGTGTAGTCATAAGTTTCCAGCTCTGGGCCTGTTGCACCCATTCTGGTTATCTGCAATTTCCACTGTTTGCCTTTTCTTGCTATGGGGACAACTTTGACAATTGCTTCTTTGGCAAGCCTTCTATCAGCAACATCCTTAAACTTTTTCCTTGACAAATTGTCAAAGTGGAACTGGGCCCCTGCAGAGGATGCTTGTTTTGGTTTGGTCACAGAGACCAGAGCACCCTTAACTTGTTCACCTTCCTTTTCACCCGCTGATTCCTTAATAGCTTCCATCAGTTTAATCTGCACATCCAAAGAGGGCATTTTAATTTTGCTTGCTTCTTGGAGTGCAAAAGATTTGGCAGCTTTGGCAGAGGGTTCTTCCTTTCTTAGTGCTTCCAGGGCTTGAAGTTGTTCATTTCTGAACTCATAGTATTTATCCATGCGAAGACCCATTTCCTTTGCCCTGGCTTTGTGAAACTTTAACTCTGCTGCTTTCTGCTGTTCAGGATCAGATGCTGCTTTTTCTTTTCCTTTAGCTGTTGTAGTGATAACAGCCTTAGGAATATCTTCCTCTTCTTCTTCTTCCTCTAAAATGAGATGCCTCCTTCTGCTGCTTGGCCTGGCCTCAGAAATGAATTCCTCCCCCTTAGACTGAGCAGGGTTTGGAGATTCAGCCTAAGTAAGCTGAGCAGCTTGAGAGGCACCTTCCATTGTACCTGTTGTAGATGCTCCTGCTGGTTGCCAAGTAGGTACTGATTTCTCCTTAGGAGAAGAAGTTTTCTCCCCCTTTGACTTAGTCTTTGAGGCAGATGACTTCACCCCCTTTGAAGGAGATGGACCAGCACCTTCAACACGTGCTCTGCCGGAAGACACGAAGTCAGCAGGCTTGCCAGCAGTTTTGGCAGCAGGCTTGGGACCAACCAGGCTATGCACTAAGAAAGCCAGGTTGTCCTTCACCTCTGCAAGTTGGGAAAGACAGTGTTGAAGAGAGGATGATTGGGTATCAGCAAGGGAGGTCAGCTTAAGAATGTTTTCCCTATCAGAAGCTGTGAACAGCAAAGTTTGGAGCTGTGCAAGATGTAACTCAAGAGAGTCCTGCACATCAGCAAGGTTGGATGACACAGAATTTGATAGAGAGCCTATTAAGGTGTTTAGCTAGCCAAAGTGGTAGGAAGTGTAGAATTCCAAGTGGTGAGGAGAGATGACAGCTGGTTGGAGATAGCTGTCATAGAGGACACAGAGTCCTGTTGGAGTGAAAGAATGGAGGAGAGGGAGGTGGAGACATTTTGCAGCTGTGCAGTGAGTGCAAGCAGCTGTGAGGAGGTGTCAGTTTGTGGAGTGGCTGGGAAGGAATCCTTGAACATATCAAAGAATCCCTTAAGCTGTTCAGACACGGAGTCTGAAATGAGAGAGGGTAGAGAAGACATGGAGGTTTCTAAAGAACCAACTTTGTTGGTCAGCAAAGAGAGCTGATCCTTCAAAGGCAGGTCTTTAGGGGAGGGAGGTGTATGGGTGGATTGTTTGGAGTGGGTAGATGGAGATGAAGAGGATGAGGCTGGTCTATGGGGATGTGATGTAGAGGGAGAGGGTATTTTGGAAAGAAGCTCCATAGCCTGAGCAAAAGTAATGTGGCCTAGCTTGGAGGGGTCGATGGGTCCTTCAGTAGTGGCTGTAACTGCATCACCAGGAGATGGGGTAGAGGATGGTAGCCTTTTAGACATTGCTTGTGTTGCAGCACCCTCATTAAGGCCAGTGGTGGTTCCCTCTGCAGCACCTTGGTTTAAAGGTGCCTCATCATGGGGAGATGGAATTTGCATTTCAACATCAGCAGTGGTGAAACCTGCTGATGGAGTTTGCTTAAAGGGATTAGCCTCACCAAAGGGATGTTCTGTTCCCTGAGGTTCATCAGCTTGAGTTGTGGGTCCTTTAGCAGCTGTTTGGTGTAGAACAGCTGCATCATGAGGAGCAGAAGTTTGAGGCTGATCTGCTGGTTGGTCTAAGCCAGCAGTGTGGACACCTCGTGCAGACTCAGGGTGTAGAGAAGTATGAGGAGGGAACAGTGTGGACTCAGTATGGAGTGGAGAGAACTCCTGTCTTTCAATATTCTCACCCTGTTGGGAGGCTGGAATAGTGGATGTGGCTGTCTCCATTTGTACAACTGGCTCCTGTTGGGAGGAACCAGAGGGCCTAGGCTGACTTGGGGTTGACACAGGGTGGAGTAAAGCAGGCTCCAATTGTGCTGATCATTCTCCCAAAGTAGGAGAGACAGCAGAGCTTGCTTCTTTTTCAACTGAACCCTATTGAGAAGGAACAGAGGGGCTAGTTTGGGCTGTTGGTTTCTTTTTGCGTTGGTATAAAATGTGAGATTAGGTGGGAGATTTTGGAGAGGAGATGAAAGGTTCAGACTGGACAGGTTTGGAGACTGGGTCAGGAACAGGTGGGTTGACATGTTCCATATTCTCAGGTGCCACAGAGGCATCAGCCACAGACGCTTCAGGTTCAACGAATGAACCAGGGTGAGGAGCCTGCTCCCCCTCAGCCACAGAGGCTAAGGGTGCAGACTCAGACTGAGCTGTTTTGGCCTTCTTGTGTACAGGCCCAGCTTCAGTGGTTTCCAGGGTCCTTTTAACAAGCTTGGCCCTGGCTTTGGATTTTCCTCTGGGAGCAGCTTCTGGATCCACCCTCACATCAGAGGGTCCTTCCACCAATCCTAATAACCTCCTCATTGGTGTTGATAGAGGAGGCTCATTTGGGAGAACAGTAGTATAGAAAACTCTATTCCCTATTACAGGGAAGGCAGTAGTATGAAGTAAAGGCTGAGAGTTATACAAATGCTCACCACAAATATGCTTGAAGATGAGACTCAGAAACCTGGGATATCGAACAGCAGCTGGTCGTGTCTCCTGCTGCACCAGGTTCCTCAAATTCATGAAAATCCACTAAGCCATGTCTATTGTAGTTCCATCCACAAGCTGCAGAACTACAGGAACTTCATCACGGCTCAGTTGGTCAAAGGAACCAACTTTGCTGCTGAAGCACATTACCACAGAGGCAAACAAGAAGGTGTAAGTAGGAGACAAATCCTTCCTGAACAGCGTTGCTCCAACTTTTGGTTCTGCTACACCACAGAAGTGCAGCAGATTTTTCATCTGTTCATCTTCAGGCTGTGGTTGATCATATTTTTCAAGCACAGGGAGTCGAAGAACTTCCCTGAGCAGACAAGTGTTGATCTCAATGGTCTGAATCCCATTGAGTATGATGCCCTTGATGACTTTGGTATCTGGATTGTAGGCACAGGTGTACCAGAACTCATGCACCATCTCCTGATACAGGACACCAGGAGTAGCAGTCATGGCGTAGTTCAACGGATGAACTTTCAGAAACTCCACCATTTTGTCATAGCTAAGGGTGGCAATTTGAGCCCATTCAAGCAAATGGGTCAAACGGGTTGACGACCAAAAGACATAAATTTTATATAATCTTGAAATTTTTTTCAAAGAACAATTTTTTTAATACACCGTTTTATAAATTTTCATTTTTAAAAATGAATTATGTTCTATCTTTGTTTTTTACAATAAGTCCATTTAATTGTTCGGCCCGTTTGGCCCGTTGGATCAAGATTGCCACCCCTAGTCATAGCCTTTCCACCACATAGTTTTTGGGGATTGTGAGGTTGGCAATGTAGTTAGTGGGTTTCAGTGTTACATTGTGGTGACTGATGAGTGTTTCTCTACATCATCACCAACAAATACTGGTAGAAAGGGGTTGTTTCTGTGTGCCATTTGGGAAGTAGTGAGAGTAGCAGAAGCACAAGACACTTAGTCGATCTTTAGGGTTCTTAGGAGGTTTATGGAAGTAGTGAGGAAGACGAAGATGAAACAGTAGGGGGTATTTATAGGATTTGAATGTGAGATGGTATGAAAGAGAAACATTTGGGCGGTTGATTTGAAAAGGTCATTAACGGAAAACGGAACGGTTGTCCATGTCAGACCGTTTGTTAGACCACTTGAGCCCTTTTTAATCACTAACACACGTAACCCACATTATCTGCAGTAATTAAGTTAAATAAAAGACAACAATTAAGTAACTTAAATGTGAAGAAAGGTAATTAAACTGATGGTCAAAGCTGATGGTCAAACCTGTGATGAGCAAAGTCATCACAAGCTGTTTACTCTTCAAGCTGTTCCTTCAACCTGTTCAGCTATGTAACAACAGGTTATGTTCAATTGCTGATCAGGTTACAAGACAATGTCTTGTATGACAGATTGAAAGAGTGAGCAGGGTGGAGATTTGATCATCAGATCAAGCTTGACATATAAGCTGTTGTTGTCAAACCTGTTATATGCCCAAGCTGTTTAAGTTGTGAAGAAAACAGCTAAGTATAGATCATACATAGCCTCATCTGTCTAAGCAAATTCTGAAAGAACTTGAGCAGTGTGGCACATATAAAGTCTTAGAACATTAAGAACGCTTAGTCACTTTTGTTTAACATGCCCAGCTTGCTGACAAGGTAATTAAACCTGTTTTCATCAAGAGGTTTGGTGAAAATGTCTGCAAACTGTTCATCAGTGGAAATAAAACTTACCTCCACATTACCTTTCTGAATGTGATCTCTGATAAAATGATGTCTGACTTCTATATGCTTTGTCCTGGAGTGAAACACTGGATTGTTGGATATAGCTATGGCACTTGTATTGTCACACAGAATAGGAGTTTTCCTATACACAGGTCCACAGTCTTCAAGCTGATGCTGCATCCACAGAATCTGCCCACAGCAGCTTCCAGCAGCAATGTACTCAGCTTCAGCAGTAGAAGTAGACACTGAGTTCTGCTTCTTGCTACACCAACTTATCAACTTACCACCAAGGAGTTGACATCCACCTGTTGTGCTTTTCCTGTCTAGCCTGCAACCTGCAAAATCATAATCTGAATAACCTGTCAATTCAAGACTTGAGTTTTTGGGATACCAAAGACCCAAACCTGGTGTACCCTTAAGGTATCTGAAGATTCTTTTTATAGCAGCTAGATGTGATTCTTTTGGATTAGCTTGGAACCTAGCACATAAACATGTAGCAAACATAATATCAGGTCTACTAGTAATTAAATACAGCAAGCTCCCAATCATGCCTCTGTAAGCTGTTACTGAAACAGCTTTGCCACTGGCATCTGCATCCAACTTTATATTGGTTGCCATTGGGGTTTTAATAGGAGAACTTTGATCAAATTTAAACTTTTTCAGTACATCTAAAGTGTACTTTCTTTGATTAATAAAAATTCCATTTGAGGTTTGTTTAACCTGTAATCCTAAAAAGAAAGTAAGTTCACCCATCATACTCATTTCATATTTGGATTTCATGAGTAATGAAAAATTCTTGCATAACTGCTCATTGGTAGAACCAAATATTATGTCATCCACATAAATTTGAACAAGCATAATATCAGACTTCACCTTCTTTATGAACAATGTGGTATCTACTTTACCTCTGGAATACCTATTGCTCATAAGAAAATCAGTAAGAGTGCCATACCAGGCTCTAGGGGCTTGTTTTAGACCATAGAGGGCTTTGTCCAACTTATTGACAAAACCTGGATGATGTTCATTCTCAAAACCTGGAGGTTGCATGACATAGACTTCTTCTTGCAGCTTCTCATTCAAAAATGCACTCTTCACATCCATTTGGAATACCTTCATGCTCTTCTGAGCAGCGTAGGCTAGAAACAAATGAATTGCCTCTAGCCTGGCCACAGGAGCAAATGTTTCATCATAGTCAATACCTTCCTCCTGTCTATAGCCCTGAGCAACAAGTCTTGCCTTATTTCTAATGACATGACCTTGCTCATCCATTTTGTACCTGAAAACCATTTAGTGCCAATTATAGTTTTACCTTTAGGAGCAGGGACCAGCTTCCATACCTTGTTTCTTTCAAACTAATTGAGTTCTTCTTGCATGGCAGTAATCCAATTGGCATCTTTAAGTGCTTCATCCACTTTCTTTGGCTCCATTACGGACACAAAGCTAGAGAACATACAGAAGTTCCCTAAGCTGTCCCACCTTGTTTGTATCCCTTTGTTGATGTCACCAATTATTTGATCATTGAGGTGACACCTGATCCACTTAGGATCATTTTGCAATGAGGATTCTCCTGAGTTGTTAGCATCTTCAGCAGGTCCTCTTGAACAGCTCTCAACGTTTTCAGACACACTGTTGTCTTGAGCCTGTTCACTTGTTGAACATGACAGACCACTGTTGAACATATCAGCAGAGGATCCAGGAAAATCAGTATTGATTGGTTCAGGACATGTAGTTGTAATTAAGTCAGTACACTTATTCACACAGGGTGTATTGACATAATCATCATCATGCCCATCATGATTAACAGGTTCCACACTGGATGTAGTGGAAGCTTTTGAGTCCTCTTCACTGTTGGAATGCATGAGATCATCAAAGTTGAATTCTCCTGAAACTGATTCAAGAACAGCTTTGGTGGAGGCATTCCTGGACTCTTCAAAGGTGACATTGATAAATTCATCTATCACCTTTCTGTTGTTGTTGTACACTCTGTAGGCTTTGGATATAGCAGAGTAACCAACAAACACACCTTCATCAGCTTTCGGTTCAAACTTTGCCAGTTGATCCCTTTGATTCAGAATGAAGCAGGGACATCCAAACACATGGAAGTAGCTAATATTTGGCCTCCTCCCTTTGAGCAGCTCATAGGGAGTCTTGTTGATCCTTTTCACCACTAAGGATCTGTTTTGGGTGAAGCAAGCAGTGTTGACAGCTTCAGCCCAGAATGATGAAGGTAAACCTGATGCACACAACATGGTTCTAGCAGCTTCAATGAGGGTTCTGTTTCTCCTCTCAGCAACTCCATTTTGTTGTGGAGTCCTTACGGCTGAAAAGTTTTGTGAGATCCCTCTTTCTTCAAGGAAGACTTCAAGAGTACTGTTTCTGAACTCAGTACCATGATCACTTCTAAGCTGCTTTACTTGAGCAGAGTTCAGCATTTCCATCTTTTTGACAAATCCAATGATTTCTCTAGTAGCCTCTCCTTTGCTCTTCAAGAAGATTACCCATGTAAACCTGGAGAACTCATCAACCATTACTAGAGTGTATCTTCTTCCTCCAAGACTTGGGACATTGACAGGTCCAAACAAGTCTATGTGGATTAAGAAGAGAGGAGTATCAATAGAAAAATTATGCTTGGATTTAAAATATGATTTCCTCTGCTTGCCTTTCTCACAAGCTGTGCAGAGTTTATCCTTAACAAAAGTCATGGAAGGCAAACCTGTTACCAACTCTTTCTTACAGAGTTTGTTGATGTTCTTGAAGTTCAGGTGTGACAGCCTTTTGTGCCATAACCAGTTTAGGTCTGCATTTGTTCTTGTGAGAAAATAGGTTTCAGTTGTGGGATCAGCAGATTACATATCCATAACATATACACCTTTCTTCCGTTGAGCACACATCACAACTTTACCTTGGGGATCCAATATGTAACCTAGGTGCTCCTCAAAGTTAACCTTGTAGCCAACATCACATAGTTGACTTATGCTTACAAGGTTGTGTTTCAGCCCAACCACATAGGCTACTCTTTTGAACACTGCAGCACCAGCTTTAAGAGTTCCATATCCCTCAGTGGATCCCTGTACATTGTCACCAAAAGTGACTATTGGCCCTTTTTCAGGCCTTAGATCATTCAGCAGGTCCTTGCAACCTGTCATGTGCCCTGAGCAGCCACTGTCCAAGTACCAAACCTGGGATGGTTGTTTGTGCTGCAGGATGTCATAGGAAAATATTAGTTACATTTAGGGGAACTCATCATAGTGATGAGTTCTCCTACTTCATCAACATGTGTTGATGGGCTAGTAATATCCACATTAATATTTCCTATTTGAATGGTATCAGTTTGGATACCATTCTCATTGACTAAGTTACTTCCAACACTGCTTGTTTTAGCAATGATGGAACTAGCAGAGTCAACAGGCCTCATGTCCTTAGTTTCAGGACAGTCTTTGGCCATGTGTGTCTTCTTCCCACATTTATAGCATTTTCTCTTTTTGGTCTTTTTGGAAGAGGAGCTTTCAGAAACACATTCTGAATTATTTCTGTTGATTTTATCAGCAGGTTTAGCAAACTTATTACTGTTTTTCGATAAATCAACAGCTTGGGTGGATGGCACAATAGCAACAGCTTTGCCTGTTTCTTCTTTCATCTTTTTGGGAGGACAGATGTCAAAAATAGGAAGCTTGATTGGTTTTTGACCTTCCATAGGTTTGAGAAACTTATTCCCAGATTTCTCAGGTTGAGCAATGGCTTTGCCTTTGCCCTTACTGAGATGTGATTGACGCTGCCTATCAGCATAATCACTATTTCTGGTTTTGAAAGACTTATTTTCATTTATAACCAGTTTTTCACTATGATTTGAAAACTTATTTGAAATCATAGCAGATTTTCTTTCAACATGAGACTTACCCTTGTTGAAAGTAGGCTGCTTACCTTTTGAAAACTTATTTTCAAAATGTTTAGCATCAAAAGGATTAACATGTCTCTTATCATCAGCTTTGGACCCAGAGCCTGTTCTGTCAACAGGTTTGGTGTCCACTGCTGCAGCTTGAGAATGTTTTCCTTTCCCTTGCTTGTGTGAATTAGCAGAGCACTTAGCAGGCTGATTTGATGGAGAACACATTCCATCATCAGCTTTAGGGCCTTTTTCACACAAGCTGTCAGTATTTTGAGGCCTGACAAACCTGTTTGTTGAGACCAGCTTTCCATTAACTTTCTGGATGGAAGTACTGGGAAGCTCACCAAGAGTGGATAAGTCATCTTTCAGATTATTGATCTCAACAATAGAAGCTGCTGTGCGGATTGGCACCAAGAGTCAACTATCTTTTGAAGCTTTGCATGTTTTACATCTGTTTCTCTCTTTTCTTCCAGTAAAATAGAGTTGATGTGTTTTAGTTCATCAAGCTCAGTTTGCAACTTATGGAAACTGTCTAGTTTACTAGATTTAATTTCAAGATCAGTTTTAAGCTTAGAATTTCAGATATTAAAACATTATGCTTCTCAACAGCAGCTTTTAAATCAACCAGCATATGTTCAAACATTTTTACTTTTTCATCTGAACTGTAAGCCATAAAATTTTGTACCTTGTACATCATTGTAGGGGTCCAATTTTCCAAGCTGCTGAAGGCTTCAGCTTCAGCCAAGTCCTGTTTGAAGTTGCTAGTTGATGGGACATCAGTATTGGCCATCAGACAATTGTTGTCTTCTTCATCTGAGGATGAATCAGACTCCTCCCAGTCACATGTCTCTGCCATCAGTCCCTTTTGCTTGTTGGAAGCCACTGAGTTTTCCAACTTTTTCAGCTTTGCCATGGCCATAAGGTACTTAACCCTGTAGCCATCGTCCCTGTTAGTCTTGTATGGTTTGGAAGACTGTCTAACAGCTTTTGACACACAGTCAGCAGCTATATGGCCAGCTTTGCCACATTTGAAGCACTCAGCTTTAGATTTATCAAATGCCTTCTTCTTGCCAGCATTTGAGTTTCCCTGCAGCATATTTCTTCCAAACCTCGTATTGTTGAACCTTTTGACAAGCATGGCTATCATTTGCTCATCATCAAGCTTAGCAAGACCTGCACTGTCTTCCTTATCAGACATTTCCTCTCTTTCATCATCAGCCTGTTGATCAGATTGTGTGAACACATCACACTCCTGCCTAACAGGTTGTCTCACGCTGGCCACTAAGGCAGCACCTCTCTTGGACATTTCCAAGGCATTTCTCTTCTGCTGCCTTGACTGTTCATCATTTAGTAAAGATCCATATAAGTTTACCAGATCCATACCTTTGATGGTACCTGAGTTTCTCAAGATGGTGGAAAAGTAGTTCCATTCTTCAGGTAGGATGTCCAAGAACTTGTTCACCTGGGTTAGGCTGTCCTTAGTGATCCCAACAGCTTTGAGATCATTAACAAGATCAGTTAACCTGGTGTAGGTTTCTGTGAGTGTCTCCTTTGGTTTTGCAAAGAATAGTTCATATTGTCTAACAAGATTATGAATCCTGTTGTCTAGTGTGATTGTGGGTCCATCATACACGGTACACAAAGTATCCCACATCTCCTTTGCAGTCTTCATCTTCACAACCTGTTTGAACACATCATCAGGCAGAGAGATAACCAGGTTATTCCTGGCCTTGGCATCCAGAGCAACAAGTCTTTTGTCTTCGTCAGACCATTGAGCTTTGGCCTTCTCAAAGGTTCTGATTTCAGGAGCTGCTCCTTCAACAGCAGGAGTTATGGTAGTAACGGAAGTTGGCACATAGGGACCTTCCATTACTATCTCTGGTAATTGTACATCCAGATTCTCTAAATAGAGCATCATTCGGCACTTCCAGCCAGAGAAGTTTTGATGATTGAACTTTGGGGGTTTGGCCATTGACCCATTGTCATAGTAAGAGGAATTTGTAGAACTGTTGTCCATGGAAACGTAGGGAGGATGAGAGATCTTAGAGATGACACACACTCTAACACTGCTCTGATAACAGTTGTAGGTCCCAAAAGGTTTCCCAAGTGTATAGCTCTAAGCTGTAGAGGGGGGGTGAATACAGCTATTTAAAACTTAAACACTCTTTTCTCAATGTTTGTATGTATTATCAACAAAAGTTAATTACAAACAAGCTTGAATGCGGAAAGGTTCAAGCTGAGATGACAGATACAACAGTTTGTCAACTAATCTAAAACACACTCAGACTAGTTACAATGGTTACTCTCACTTAAAGGCACTCACTGTTTTTAAAAGACTCAGATGGACAGCTTATACATGAACAACTTAGACACACTCTTCTGTTTTATATAAGCAGACTTGCATGCATGGAATAACACACTTCAATGCACGTACTGATTGTCACACTCTTGATAAATAATATCATTATCCTTAGAAGCTTCCTTTTATACCCAAAAGGAGAATCTCAGTGAAGCTTCCTCATTGGACAGATGAGATAGTGGAGTGTCTTTCCAAAAAGACAAAACACCTTTCTGCATGTTCTGATAAAGTATCTTTGTCTTCACATGGCAGAATCTTTGTCTTTTCCTTTTTGTCACTGTTGCATACGGCTTTAACCAAAAGAGGAATGTCAACTTTGCATCTTTCTTCTTTTGTTAATGCCATTTTGATATAAGAAAAGGTCTGTCACCCTTTTCAAATATCTGTTTGTCTTCATGTAACAGAACAGGGTGGGCAGGATGTGCAGTTCTGTTTTCCACTTTGTCTTCGACTTGTAAACTGATCTTGTAGCCCAAAACAATACATGAGGACTTGGAAACATATTCCATAAAGTGTTCAACCTGTTCACAAAGAACATGTTCTGTTCACAAAGAACAGAACACTTAAAAACTGCCCAAGCTGCTCAAGAGAGTAGAGCAGCGTAGACAGTTTATGCCCAGCCTGTTCAGCAGACAGAACAGCTTGGACAAACTGTCTTTGTTGCAACGAATGCAACATGGTAAACAGCTTTGGGCTGATATTGCAAATCATTTTCAAGTTTCAATAAGGCATATAACAGGCCTTAAATTCAACTTTCAAATGCATCAACAGGTTTGATTAAAAATCTCCCCCTCAGATGTACAGCAGGTTTGACTGAGGTCTTTTTGTGCCTAACAATCTCCCCCTATTTGCAATAATCAGTCTAAGCTGATTTGATCAATAATCACTATACATTTTTACAATACATCTTGCTGAAAAGGAATTACAACATTTAAGTAAAGTAAAAAATCAGTTTATCTATACGGATTTTGATTACATAATAACAACACATGTTTATACAAGAGTACAACTAATGTACTAATGTGTATTACAACTGATTTGACTTAGGCCTTTTTGTGCCTAACATGTCTTTATAAAGGCGCTTTCCGCTTCATCTAGCAGCTGCAAAAGGTCACACGAATATTGTCAGAGAGCTTGTATTGACTAACTCCGAGACAATTCTTACACCTGATCGTCATCGAAAAAACCCACTCCATGTTGCAGCTATCAAAGGACGTTATCAACTCGTGAAAGAACTTGTTCATGCTCAACAACATGCCATTAGCCATAGTGAACCACGAGACGACCTTACATATGTGTGTGAAACATAACCAGCTTGAGATTTTAAAGTTCGTAATAGAGAATATACATGATCTTGAGTTTGTTAACTTGAAAGACGCTTATGGCAACTCTATACTTCACCTAGTCGTGGAAGACAAACAAATTGAGGTATTTATAAAAATAACTTTCTCATCGTATTCAATAATAATTTACAGGGAATATTTAATCGAGTTCAGTTTTATTCATATTTGTAGTAGTTGTACCAGACCATTAATTTCTTGGTACACAATACAAGAATAGATGTCAATTTGGCAAACACAAATGGGAAATCTGCAATGGATACATTAGCTTAAGGTTCAAGAGATGTGGACAATCACCACATTGCACAGATCCTGATGGAAGCAGGAGCACTTGAGACGAACGAAGAAATTTTGTTCTCACAAAGTCGTCAAACTTCCATAACCCAAGTGGAGGCATCACATGAACATTCTCATGTGCCTTCTCACTTTAATAGAAAGACGAAGAAGAATGATCACTGGTTACAAGAATAGAGAAACACTTTGATGGTGGTTGCATCAGTGATAGCAGTCATGGCTTTTCAAGCAGGTCTCAATCCTCCAGGTGGTGCTTGGTAGCAAAACTCTCCAAACAATACCCCACAAGCCTTTCAAAATAGGCCCAAATGTCGCAAGTGTAGCTAAGCAATATCACTCAACAATTTCTTAGCCTCCAAAAGGAGTTTTGCATGATCAACCAACGATTGATTTATCCTATGAGCTTTGAGAGGCTGTGTTGGCATCAAAAATGGAAATTGGGTATGCAGTCTTTATGGTAGCTAACACAATGGGATATATTACCGCTATTATGACAATCTTATTGCTGATAAGTGGATCGCCATTTTTGAAGAATGCTACTTTCTTGTGGGCTCTAAAAGTTATTGTGTGGATTGCTACTGCATGCATGTCCATAACGTATTCGATTTTCATAATAGCTTTGGCACCATCTACGGTCATTGGTAGCAAGACAATTTATCATGTGCTACTTGGTATTACATCAGCGTGGATGGTGACGATGACTCTTCTCCTTTCGGGATACTTGATTGGGTTCATCAAATTCTTGAGACGACTAATCCATAAAGATGTTTAAAGTTTATTTTATGTTTTATGTAATCTCAAAATTTAAAGAATGATAATTGGAAATTAATATTGAAATTATTTGTTTTATTTTATTGATCACGTTAGTAGATGTTTGATTGTAAATTGTAAAAAAATTCATCAATAAAAGTTTGATTTTGAAAACTTAAACAAAAGGGTAAATCGGTAATTTAATTTATTCAGACACATAATTCAACATATAAAACAAACATCAATTGATTTTTTTGAGCAGTCAACTTAATATAGACACACAACTTAATTCAGACAGCACTTAATCAAAAAGGTTAACAAACAGCCCCCTATTCACGGTAAGAAGATTTTGCAGAATAATTTTCACTCTGATTCGTCTAATTTCAATTCTTCATTCATGTCACATAATTCTGTGAAAAGTACATTCAAGCGCGTTTAGTGAAAGAAGCACACCCGAAAGAAGTCATATCTCGACAAGAAAGAAAAACGATTAAATAGTAAAGTGTGAAAGAAAAAGGAGAGTAGTGTTACCGATAGCAAGATGCCATTAGTGAAAAATGATGTTATTCATGTGTCAAATTTCTGTAATAGATCAGAAGCTAAATCTTGTCACAAATATTCTATTCTGATTTGTTGTCTTTGAACTCTAATAATCGTCATGCTTTAACCTGCAACATCTTTTCATATGTCAAATATGCATGTTTGGATAGCTAAGGACAAGGTTCCCAAATCGAAACAGCAGTCAGTTCCAAATAAATTAGTTCAAAAATCAGTTCCCAAAAGAACTATTCAAAAGTGGATACCCAATAAGAAGTGGGTTCCTAAAGTTCCGAAAGCCAATAATTTTGTAATTGACATTGAACCACGTGATTTGCCTAACTCCAAAGGACCCATTCTAAAGTGGGTACCTCACTACTTAATGCGTTTTGTAGGTAACTCACGTATGGTACTTGTTATGACATATTTTGTACATATTTTTCAGTCATATTTTGCCTTGGATTTGTGTTATTTTTGCCTCGAATTGTTTAAATACAATCCTGATATGTCTATTTTTGTGTTTTGCAGTTCGAGGGTTGCCTGAATTGGAAAAGAACGGTTCATGGAGATTAAGTGCCAAATTTACGGGCTTATCCGGTCTCACTTGGAATCCTGTTGACTTTTGACCAAGCTGATCTGATCACGGCCACGACCATATCATTGCGACCGCGCTGACCTGCGATCGGTGGATCGCGCCCATGCTTCTTATCGCGCCCGCAATGGCCTCAGCGCGGCCGCGATCCCAAGTAAATATATAAAGACAGCAGTCGTTTCGTTATTTTTATGCTATTTTTGGACGAACTTTTACACATAGATTAGAGTGCTAATAGTAGGTGTTCGATAGTTTTTGATTTTCTGCTTAGTTTAGGTTAGTTTAGTGAATCATTTGGCTATTGGAGTGGATCAAAGCATTCGGTTGCGGGTGTTTCTCGTGTTTCTTACAGTTTTTGGTACACTCTTTCCTAATTTACTTTCTGTTATGATTATGTTTAATCTAGATCTCGTTTGTTTTATTATTTTTAACATGATTAGTGAGTAGTTTAGCCAAGCACTTGCTTGGTTACGTTTTTACATGGATTAGTGGAGTATTTGATGGTTTTGGTCGAAAAGTATTTGATTCATTGATGTATTCGTGATTCATACGATTAATATGTGTAAAATCAGAATTATAGTTCATTTTCTAGCATTATTGTGATCATGATTATTGATTATAAAGGCTGATTTTTATAAACTTTATCAAATTTAAGTGATTTATTAATTGGTTGCCATTTCTAGCATTATTGTGATTATGAGATAGTGACTAGTTAATAAATTGTGAAATCATTGTATGCAAATTAATTCTTAGCAATATTGTGATTATAGGATTAATTTAATCTTTGATTTCCTTAGACTTGATTGATGTTTATGCGGCAAAATTGAATATTTAGAGTTATTTCCGAGCGCTTGACGTGTAGATAGTTTTAATCTCTAAAAGCTAGATTTAGTTGACTTAATTAATCGTAAAAGATATTTATTGTTGATTTTAAGAAAAATTGGGGAATACTGGAGAACTCCATACTTGATTTTCTGAAATTAATAATATATGTCCATGAATCGGTTTTACATCAAAGTTTCAAACTCTTAAGCTTAAAAGATTTAAAACGGTTGGATTTAATTCCAACTTAATTTTCTTTGACCAAAAACATCTTAAGTGTGTTTACACCATTTTACTCCATTAATCCTAAAAGACGTATCCAAGTGAGTGTTGATTTTAATATATATATATATATATATATATATATATATATATATATATATATATATATATATATATATATATATATATATATATATATATATATATCTGATATTCATCTGTTTTAGCGTTAAGGTTTATAATTTTAGTAATATGTTAGATAGTATAGTTTTAAGTATTTAGGGTTATAATCATCCCCATCCCTTATCCGTGGCTGGATATTAGTGATAATCTTAGTATCGGTATCTCAATCCTTAGTGCCGTTCCCTGAGTTCGATAATCCCCGAGGTCAGCTTCTAGCTTTACTAACTACAACTGGTACACTGCCAGTGGTATTTGGTATGACTTAGGCTTTCTTCATTCTTTTGATTTTAATAGCCAAATCCGCTAAAATCAAATGGTGCCGTTGTCGGGGAACGGCTAGAGATATTGTGAAAAGGTTTAGCTGGTAGATTAGCCGATCCTTCTTTTGGGATTTTATCCCTTGGAAGTTCTTTTCTTGTTCTTCCCATCCTATATCTATTCCATCCACCCTCTCAGTGTTTGTGTATGGTTTATGACTTGGAATTCCAATCCGCATGTTGTAAGTCCATATAACGAACCTGAAAAAACCTTTCACAACCGTCTTCGCCATCCTTCTCATCCTTTCATTGAGATTTTATCTAGCTCATCTAGTCTACTAACCAACCTGTCCCTCCACTGGCTAATAGAGGTCATATTGATTTAGTTGTCGAGTTACCTCCAATATCTCCTTCTTCGCCTTCATCTGATTCTTCTTCTTCTTCCTCATCTGATAATTCTTCTGAGCCAAACATGGGCGACCGTCGCACCATGCTTGAGCTGAACCGACCGGTCACCGACGACTCGGAAGGTGCCATTGTCATTCCCAGGTTTGATGCAGTCAATTTTGAGCTAAAGTCCAGCCTCATCACTTTAGTTCAAAATAATTCTCAATACTTTGGGATAGCATCAGAGGATCCTTATGCACACCAGAAGAAATTCAGGAAAGCGTGCGGTTCGTATAAGGTGAATCAAGTCCCGAAAGAGATCATTCGATTGATGCTATTCCCGTACTCGCTTACTGGACGTGCTCTCACATGGTATGATGCCCTTCCGTCCAATTCAATTCATACCTGGGATGATATGGAGACATAATTTCTATCCAATATTTGTCCGCCCTCAGGTACCACTCAGCTTACGAGTGAAATTCTGGGATTCAGGTAGAAGCTTGAAGAGTCCTTACGTGATGCATGGGAATGGTACAAAGAATCTATAATGAAGTGTCCAAATCACAATCTGACGCTCAATCATCGAGTCAAAGTCTTCTATGAAGGTGTACACCCGATGTATCATTCTTTGATTGATTCCGCTTGTAGTGGATCTGTCTACAGAAAGACACATGAGGAGGCGGTTGAGATTTTACATGACTTGGTGATGAGTCAGCATCAGACACCCAATGAGTACTTCGGATGGGGAGCTTCAGATTCCAAGCAAGCCGCTGCCATAGCCGCACTGACAGCAAAGATTGAGCAGCTCACGCAGAATAGTCAACCACAAGCCATGCCAGCTCCCGTGCAAGATGTGTATCCATCATGTGATGCTTGTGGTGGCCCACATTCGAGCTATGAGTGTCTGGCGGCTTACTCTTACCCCAATCAGGAGGAGGTTTACTATTCATCTGGCGATTCTGGAGGTGGCATGTATAAGTATGCTCACCCGAACCCGAACTATCCAAATTATTCTGAGAATCAGCCACCTCCTGGTTTCATAAATCTGAGACCACATATGCTTCAGAGACCCCAGTTCGCCTCACATCAGGGGTATAACCATGGGGAATCTTCTTCTTCCTCCCATGGTCATTTTCAGCAACATACTCGACCACAACAATTCTATGGCCAGTCTGGTAGCCCTTATGAGAGTCTGGTAGCCCTTATGAGAATCCTCCACGTCCTCAGGCTACACATCAGCCACAAGAGAGGTCGAATTTAGAGGATATGATGATGAAGTTCATGGCTAACCAAGAGACTATCACAAGGAACCAACAGGCTGCTATAAATAATTTAGAAGTCCAAATTGGACAGATAGCTAAGGCGCAGAATGAGCGACAACTTGGTGGTCTTCCAAGTGATACTGTGCCGAATCCTAAAGCTGAAGCGAAGATGATTATCGCGCATAGTGGTAAGGAGACTGTAGGACCATCACTTTCTCCCCATTCTTCTTCTCCCCCTCTTGATTCTATTGTTCATGAGGACGATCCGGAGACTATCACGGACCAGGTGCACATTCCTAGTACACCAAGTACCGCACACGTCCCACCTCCGGCGATGCCTACAGTTAGTCCTTACAAGCCTCCTATTCTGTATCCGAGCATATTTCAAAAGGAAATCAAGGATAACCAATACGGCAAGTTCCTTGGATGGTGGAAGCAGTTACATATAAATATTCCTTTCATCGATGCGATTGCTCAGATGCCGAACTACGCGAAGTTTTTGAAGGATCTGCTCTTAAAGCGCAAGAAGCTTGATGATTTGGAAACAGTAGAGATGAACGTCGAGTGTTCAGCTGTGCTCCAAAACAAGCTTCCACTCAAGCAAGATGATCCTGGCAGTTTCACCATACCATGTCATATTGGTAACCTGCATGTTGCGAATGCCCTCGCTGATTTAGGAGCTAGCATCAATCTTATACCCACATCTCTATATGCTAGACTCGGTCTCGGAGAGCCAAAGCCCACTCGTATGAGTATTCAATTGGCAGACCGATCAGTGAAATTTCATCGAGGTATTGCAGGGAATATGTTGGTGAAAGTTGATAGGTTTGTATTTCCGGTAGACTTTGTCATTATGGATATGCATGAAGACAGCTCTGTTCCTCTCATTCTAGGGCGTCCATATTTAGCGACATCCCGTGCGATGATCGATGTTTTGGATAGGAAGTTGACCCTTAGGGTGGGAGATGAGCATGTCAGTTTTGATGTTGAAAAAGCTATACAGAGAGCTGATGATAGTGTGGAGTCGATTTGCTTTGTTCACTCCTATAGCTCTTCTGACAGAGAAATGCATTCTGAAGTTGATGAGACGCTCGTTAAGTCTCTGTTGATTGGGTATAAGAGATCCACTTCTTTTGATGATGGAGAGTCTATCGATGATGATATATCTTTGTGCCCCTTGTCTCTTGATTTTGATCATTCTGTATGTCTCTCTGATTCCATTGATAGCTTTTCTTTGTGCATGATAGAGTCATCTCCTGCTCATGAGGAGATTGTTACGTTAGATCCGAAGGAAAGTATCAAATCCAAATCCTCGATTGACGACCCTCCGACTCTTGAGCTGAAAGAGTTACCAGCTCATTTAGAGTACGCTTTTCTGGAGGGGTCATCTCAGCTTCCAGTTATTATAGCCAAAGACCTCTCACCTGACGAAAAAGCGAGATTGATCCAGGTCTTGAAATCCCATAAGTAGACCATCGCGTGGAAAATTTCTGATATCAAGGGTATTAGTCCTGCTTATTGCACTCATAAGATATTGATGGAAGAGGATTTCAAGCCTGTGATTCAACCCCAAAGGAGGGTCAATCCAAAAATTCACGAGGTCATCAAGAAGGAAGTGTTGAAACTTCTTGATGCAGGCATGATATATCCAATCTCTGATTCGCCGTGGGTGATTCCCATTCATGTGGTCCCAAAGAAAGGGGGGATGACCATCATTCTTAATGAAAAGAATGAATTGATTCCATCGAGGACGGTCACGGGCTGGCGAGTTTGCATCGACTATCGCAAACTCAATGATGCCACCCGTAAGGATCATTTTCCATTGCCCTTCATTGATCAGATGCTCGAGAGATTATCAGGGAGTGAGTTCTATTGTTTCCTTGATGGTTTTTCGGGTTACTTTAAGATCCCTATCAGCCCCGAGGACCAGGTCAAGACCACTTTCACATGCCCCTACGGAACGTTCGCATACCAGCGTATGCCATTCGGTTTATGCAATGCGCCTGCGACGTTCCAAAGATGTATGGTAGCTATCTTTAATGATATGCTGGAGAAGAGTGTTGAAGTGTTTATGGATGATTTTTCTGTGTTCGGTAGTTCCTTTTCGTCGTGCCTTCCAAATTTGGACAGTATGCTTGCCCGATGTGAGGAGGCCAATTTGGTCCTCAATTGGGAAAAGTGTCACTTTATGGTGCGAGAAGGATATGTTCTCGGGCACAAAATCTCTGCTAAGGGCATTGAGGTCGATAGAGCTAAGATTGAGACGATATCTAAGCTGCGTCACCCTACTTCTGTTCGAGCGGTTAGAAGTTTCCTTGGGCATGCCGGTTTTTACCGGCGGTTTATTAAAGATTTTTCATCAATTGCCCGTCCCATGACAAGACTTTTGGAAAAGGATGCCACATTTGATTTTGATGATTCGTGTGTGCATGCCTTTGATACTTTGAAGGAAAAACTTGTTTCTGCCCCCATCATGGTGGCTCCCGACTGGGATTTACCATTCGAGTTGATGTGTGATGCCAGTGATTATGCTGTGGAGGCAGTGTTGGGGCAAAGAAAGGAAAACTGTTTCCATGCTATATACTATGCTAGAAAGACTCTCACTGATGCTCAGCGAAATTATACTACTACTGAGAAAGAGCTGCTAGCTATAGTGTAAGCATTTGAGAAGTTTAGGTCTTATCTGATCCTCTCAAAGACAGTGGTTTTCACCGATCACTCTGCTTTGAGATATCTTTTTCAGAAGTAGGATGCCAAGCCCCGTCTGATTCGATGGATTCTGCTCCTTCAGGAGTTTGACATCGAAATCAAAGACACAACGTGGGGCCGAGAATTTAGCTGCCGATCACCTGAGCCGTTTAGAGAATCCTTCACTTCTTCCTCTTGATGATTCTGCGATTAAGGCGTCCTTCCCAGATGAGTCCCTTTGTTCGGCACATACAGTTGACGAATGCCCATGGTTTACCGACTACGCAAACTATCTGGTGGGTAATGTGCTTGTCAAAGGACTAACTCATCAGCAGCGAAAGAAATTCTTCAAGGATATGAAGAATTATTTTTGGGACGACCCTTACCTCTTCCGAGTTTGTGCTGATCAGATTATTCGGCGTTGTGTTCATGGTGATGAGGCGATGCAGATCTTATACGCATCCCACATCAGTCCCACCGGAGAACACCATGGTGCAAATACCACAGCTCGGAAGGTATTTGATGCAAGATTCTACTGGCCCACAATCTTTCAGGATGCTAGGGACTATGTGAAAGCATGTGATGCTTGTCAGAGAACTGGAAATATATCAAATCGCCACGAGATGCCCCTCACTAACATTCAGAGTTGTGAGATATTCGAAGTGTGGGGTATTGATTTCATGGAACCATTCCCGTCTTCTCGTGGGTGTAAGTACATCCTTGTTGTTGTCAACTACGTGTCGAAGTGGGTTGAGGCACAGGCGCTCCCCACTAATGACGCACGTGTAGTCGTTTCCTTCCTGCGAAAGTTATTTGCTAGGTTCGGTGCTCCTAAGGCTATCATTAGTGATAGAGGTACTCATTTCTGCAATTCACAGTTCTCTAAGGCCTTGGAGAAATATGGAGTCACTCACCGATTAGCGACTCTTATCATCCATAAACCAATGGCCAAGCTGAAGTGTCCAACCGTGGTCTTAAGCGTATCTTAGAGAGAGCAATAGGCGAGCATAGGAGTAGATGGCTTGACAAGCTCGATGACGCGCTTTGGGCATTTAGGACTGCACACAAAACGCCTACCGGACTTACACCTTATAGGCTAGTTTATGGCAAAACGTGTCACCTCCCAGTCGAACTAGAGCATAAGGCATATTGGGCTTTACGTTGGTCTAATCTTGATTTGTCAAGCGCAGGTGATGAAAGGAAGTTGCAACTCAATGAATTGGATGAACTGCGGGAGGACGCCTACACGAATGAGTCTATCTATAAGGCGAGGATGAAGAGACGACACGACGAACGGATATCTACCAAGGAATTCAGCATGGGCGACAAGGTTCTATTGTACAGTTCACGTTTGAAGCTGTTTCCTGGTAAGCTTAAGTCTCGATGGTCGGGGCCATTTACTGTTTCCCAAGTGTTCCCATATGGGACGGTAGAATTAGAACATTCATCGGTAAACTTTAAGGTAAATGGGCACCGGCTAAAGCTTTATAATGATTCATCCATCGAGCATGTTTGTGAGGCTACGCTTAGCCTGGCCCCCATCTCAGTTTGATTATCTTGGGGCCAAGTCTAGCTGGAGGCTCAAGCTTGCATTCTAGCGCTTGCGGGAGGCACCCTGTCAATATTAATCACTTTATTTTATCGTTTATAGTTAGCTATGTCTTTTGTTTATGCATGTTCATAAGTTGAAGTCTTTCTAAGACTGATTCATTTGAGATCTTATTTCATGTCTTTGACTGTTTTTAAGTTAAATAAGTCCCCATTGCGTTGATTATGTGTCTTAGGATCGCATGCTTAATGTTATTGGTGTTGTCTTCAAAAGTTTATATGCTTATTTACTTTCTTGCAATTGCCTTTTGACTTTTTGAGTCTTATTTAGCATTCTTTAATTCTCAATTACTTGAGTTTCGTAGCTTAATTCCTTTTACCGTTTAGCTTAAATAATGCCAAATCATATCGTCTTTCAGTCACTTGGCTCTTTGTTACGTTATTTCAGGTTTTCGGTTGCTAAATTCAATAAAATTGTGAAGTCAGGTTTTCTTGCGATTCTTTCTTCGATTGTTGCATTTTAGCTTCGTTTTCATCATCACAATCAGGTAAGCTCTTTAATCCTTCTTATTAATCTTTCGTTTATATCGAGTATTCAGTTGTTTTTCTTGCTTATTGGTGAATAAATCCATGATTCTTGTTGGTTTAATATTATTGTCGTTTTTCTCTTATTTAGGGTTTATAAATCATTTTAGCTTTATAACTTTAGTAGATTTTGATTTTTGTTTACTTCATGCTTGTACATACTTCTTGTTCAGTAATGTTAAATTTCAAATCTTTATCTTTGTTCATCTAGTTATATGCTCTTCTAGGGTTTTTAGGATGATAAATGTTTTAGTTTTAGTTTTAATTTTATGCTTTTCTCGGTTTAAATGTTGAAATAAGGTAGTTATTGTTTCTGGTTTTGATCGCGGCTAATCGCGGCCGGTCATCGCTGTCTTGGTCGCGTCGCGGCCGTGTTGGCCATCGTGGTCGCGACCAGAAAAAAAATATTTTTTTTAAAAATAATAATAATTACATTTGTGTTCTTTCTGATTGTTAGATTTAATTTAGGTTAATATTTTAGAATTGTGAGATTAAGTTTAGTTTTTATGTAGTATTTCATTTATTTAATTTTAGGTTTCTAATGTTTTTAGATTTTAGTTTTGTTAGTTAATTCTTAGTGTTAATTTAGAAAATTTTAGTTTCTAATTTTTAGATTTTAAATTTTAGTCTTTGTTATTTTTTGTCATTTTTTTTTGTTTTAGGATAGTCTAGTTTTTTTTTTAATTTCTAGTTTTTAGTTTAGTTTTATTTTTCTTTTTAAGTCAATTTCTTTAGTTTCGTTTAGTAGGATAGTTCTTTTTATTCGCTTTTCATTTTTTAATTTCATTTTTGTTTTAGGTTTAGTTCTTTTATTATTTTTGTTCAGGTTTTTATTTTAGTTTTCTAATTCAGTTTATTTTTTTCTTATTATTTTTACTTAGGATTTATTTAGGGTTTTATTTAATTTTCTTAGGTGATCTTTAGGTTTTCTTAGATTCCAATTTAGTTTATGTTTCCTTTCTTTCTTTATTTTATTTTGTTTCTTTATTTTCGATTTTATTCTAGGGTTTCTTAGTATCGAATTTTTAGGCTTTTAGGGGTTATAGTAGTTTATCTTTATTTGTATGTTAGCATGTTTAGTTTATTTTCTCTATTCTTTTTCTTGCAGATAGATATGGCTGCGGCTGCCGGTGCTCCCCCACCCCCGCCCCCTCCTGGTGGTGGTGACGGAGGTCGTCGCCCTCCTGCGGGGCCCCATAGATTTCTTATCTTTGGGGACCCTAAGGACCAAGCGAAGCTTTCGGGCCTTGAGTCCAAGGCCTTGGTACCCGCCTATGGAGTCGCGTGGGGCGCGATGGAGTCGCTCGGCATTGCTACTCACTTGCGAGGGATCTTAGCGCACCCTCCTATCAGCACATCTCGGCCCCCTACCTTGCTGCGACTTCTTGAGATTGATGAGCCGGTCTACAGAGAGCTCGTTCTTGAGTTTTTATCGACATACTTCTTCGACGCCTCAGTGTCTGATTATGCATCTACATCGATCAGCTTTCACTTGGTTGGAGTAGAGCGTCGCGTTTCTCTCCGTGAGTTCGGCATCCTCTCGGGGTTGTATACGGCAGAGGAGGTCAGCGACCCGGCTTTTGCTACAGCAGTCCGTGGTCCGGCTGAGGGTTTTTCGGAGCCTGCGTTTTGGACTACCACTGCCTGGGGTGTTTATAATTCACATAGCTCGAAGGCTACGGCCTTTCGTGACCCGATTCTTCAGATAGTCTTTCGTATCATAGCTTCGAGCATTGCGTGCTGGAAGGATCCGGGCATGGTATCGCATAGGGACCTGATGATGCTTAGCAGGCTGCTTGATAGAGACTGCACTATACAGTTCGCTTTTTGGCTAGCTGGGTTTATTGTGGGTGCCGCCGGTCGCGTCAGGTCTAGTCCGATGGTAGGAGGGATGTATGTTACGCGATTGGCGCGTAACCTTGGGGTTTTTGCTGATGCTGCTGTTGAGCAGGAATTGACAGTTGTCCGGGACGCGCAGAGGATGATCTACGGGATTGACTCTCTTGCCACGATGCGTATGCTCACGCCCGATCGCCGACGTCTCCTGGGTTGGGTTAATCTCGATGCCGTGGAGGAGCATGAGATGGAGCCTCAGGCTGATGAGGCAGAGACTGCCCAGGCGGGCTCGGTAGCTTCACCTCCCCCCCTCCCGTTGCCACCTCCCCTTTACCTTCCCAGCCTCCCCCTTCTTCCTCTTCTCATTCTTCCACCTCCGCTTTGCCCCCCACCCCTCGTTTTCCCGATGAGGGTTGATGCGTCGACATCCATTTCTCAGCACGGTGTCCTTCTTGGTCTCGCAGCTGAGTTAGATGACTTGCATCGTTACCTCATTTCTTCAGACTATGCCAGAGCCCACCATCTTCCTCCCCCTCCCCCTCCCCGTCGCTTCCTCATTCCTTCATCTTCCTACGTCTATGACTATTCTTCTACTCTTCTTACCCCTCGCCCATCTTCTTCCCCATCTGCCCCCATTTCCCCTCCGTTCCCATTCTCTGTTCCCTCTTATTCTTCTTTTCCCCCTACCCTCCTTTTTGACACCCCTATTGTCCCTACCCCAGCTACTACACCACTACACAGCCTTACCGTTCACCTCACCGTTCACCTACCGAGTCTGAGACCTTTCAGACAGATATTTTTATCCAGTCTCTTGCCTTCCAGCCTGGTGCTTCCAGCTCGCATACCCGTCGGCGGAGTCCGTCCCCCGAGCTTCAGCCGTCTCAGACCCGCCCCCGTGTCGTTCGCTTGCGCATCATTCGCAGCCAGGATCCGCCTGCGCCTCCAGAGTACCGACAGTTGCAGCTGGGATTTTGTATTTATATTTTTATTTTATTGGCATGTATTTCTTTACATTTTAGCATTTTTAGTTGTAGTTGTGATGTATATATTTCGCACTTACTTTTCTTATTTCTGTTATGGCTGCTGATGTTTCTTGTGGTTGTTGTGGTTGTGATAAGTCGAGGCCGGACCATGGCAGTGATGTTTGCTGGCACTCTGTTCAGCTTCATCAGTCTAGATCTGCCTGGCAGCTTTCAGCGATTCAGGGAGATTTTCTGTTCTTATTTATCGCTCATTTCCATACTTGTGCTTACTGATTGACATTGAGGATACTGTCTGTTTTAAGTGTGGGGTGGGGTGATAAAAATTGGCATTTTTGAGTTGCTTGTCCAAAGTTAGCCTGTTTTAATGCATTTTATGCATTTGAATCTTATATTTAGCAAATTTTCAAATTTTTCTCTCATATTGATGAGCGTTAGACTCTTTAGTAATATTGTTCTGTTTAGACTGTATGCGAGATTAGAATTGTGAGTTTGATGCTATTTGAACAATGAGAGACGTTTGATGACATGTTGTGACTTTGTGAACCGAAATAACATGGATATAACACATATTACCCTTTACATTCTTTGCGTGAGAATTTGAGTCGTACAGCATCATCATTATGCTCATTTTCGTTTGATGTGTGTTTATGCCTGTGTGTTGATAGAAGTAGAACTTGAATTAAATACATGTCAAAATCACAATTTTTGAAAATTTGGCACACATATATAGGCAACTTTTGGATATCCCATTTTTAGCTTTCTTTTGTTCATCTTTCACCCTTTTATTTCACATAGTCGCCCTTTTGAGTCTTTTACCTTTCAGTTCGGTGACAACCCCATTATTTAGCCTTTATTAGCCTTTTTGCTTGCTTTTACCCTTATTCGGGATCTTGATTGAGAAGCAGCAGTAGTTCTTGCCTGTCTTTGTTTGGTTTAGTTTATTTTCTTCATATTCGAGCATTTATGCATATGTCTGAGTATTTTGAGAGTATGTTAGCTTTATGGTGCTCCCCGTTGCTTTTTCTTATGATCTTTGCTGATCTAAATCGTTGAGCACCGGTTCTAGCTATGTATTGACAGTGGTTTTTGAGCATCGGTCATGACAGCTTATATGGTCTTAGAATCCAAGGATATTATTATGAGAAAAGCAGAAAGAAAGCAAAGAAATAATATATATATATATATATATATATATATATATATATATATATATATATATATATATATATATATATATATATATATATATATATAATATTGAAAAAGAGAAAAAAGAAAAAGAAAGAGAAAAGAAAAGAAATAATAAATTTCTTGGAATTATGATGATTCTTATTCAGTTGAGGGATGCTTCGGTGCTGTATATAGATAGCTTTTAGTTTTTGTTTTTATGGTTCTTATTTTGTGCATTTTTGCTTCTTCTAGTTATGTTCAACTGCTGTTTCTTTAATTAGATCGTTTCCGTTTTTGTTGTTTTCACCCATTTTTCCCATATTATCCATTCCCTTAGCCTAAGCCCCATTACATCCCATAAGTCCTTTATGTGCTAAGCTTTCATTACATGTGATGAAGATGTGATTTACTTTCAAGCCTATGCTTATATTGTTGACATTTTTGGCACCGAGTGGATGTTTGTGCATATATACACATTAGCCTATACACGTATGAGTGTTGAGTGATATCCTTGTGAGGTGTTAGTTCATGCTGCTAGGTTCGAAAGTATCTGACATGTTATTTCATAGCTTTTTGCGTCTCTTGGTTTAGATAACTCATTCTTGTGATTGCTAGTTTCTATTACTTTCTTTTACGGATATTTATTGCTATAGAGTCTAGATGCGCGTTATAATTGAGCGAGATATGTGAAATGATGCTTAGTTTAGGATATTTTTGAGCATGTTTGCTTGAGGACAAGCAAAGCTCAAGTGTGGGGTTATTTGTTATGACATATTTTGTACATATTTTTCAGTCATATTTTGCCTTGGATTTGGGTTATTTTTGCCTCGAAATGTTTAAATACGATCCTCATTTGTCTATGTTTGTGTTTTGCAGTTCGAGGGTTGCCTGAATTGGAAAAGAACGGTTTATGGAGCTTAAGTGCCAAATTTACGGGCTGAGCCGGTCTCCCTTGGAATCCTGTTGACTTTTGACCAAGCTGACCTAATCGCGGCCGCGACCATATAATCGCGACCGCGCTGACCTGTGATCGGTGGATCGCGCCCATGCTTCTTATCGCGCCCGCGATGGCCTCAGCGCGGCCGCGATCCCAAGTAAATATAAAAAGACAGCAGCCGTTTCGTTATTTTTTATGTTATTTTTGGACGAACTTTTGCACATAAATTAGAGTGCGATTAGTTGGTGTTCGATAGTTTTTGATTTTCAGCTTAGTTTAGGTTAGTTTAGTGAATCATTCGGCTATTGGAGTGGATCAAAGCATTCGGTTGCGGGTGTTTCTCGTGTTCCTTACGGTTTTTGGTACACTCTTTCCGAATTTACTTTCTGTTATAATTATGTTTAGTCTAGATCTCGTTTATTTTATTATTTTTAACATGATTAGTGAGTAGTTTAGCCAAGCACTTGCTTGGTTATGTTTTTACATGGATTAGTGGAGTATTTGATGGTTTTGGTTGAAAAGTGTTTGATTCATTGATGTATTCGTGATTCATACGATTAATATGTGTAAAATCAGAATTATAGTTGATTTTCTAGCATTATTGTGATCATGATTATTGATTATAAAGGCTGATTTTTATAAACTTTATCAAATTTAAGTGATTTATTAATTGGTTGCCATTTCTAGCATTATTGTGATTATGAGACAGTGACTAGTTAATAAATTGTGAAATCATTGTATGCACATTAATTCTTAGCAATATTGTGATTATAGGATTAATTTAATCTTTGATTTCCTTAGACTTGATTGATGTTTATTCGGCTAAATTGAATATTTAGAATTATTTCCGAGCGCTTGACATGTAAACAGTTTTAATCTCTAAAAGCTAGATTTAGTTGACTTAATTAATCGTAAAAGACATTTATTGTTGATTTTAAGAAATTGGGGAATACTGGAGAACTCCATACTTGATTTTCTTAAATTAATAATATATGTCCATGAATCGGTTTTACATCAAAGTTTCAAACTCTTAAGCTTAAAAGATTTCAAACGGTTGGATTTAATTCCAACTTAATTTTCTTTGACCAAAAACATCTTAACGTTAAGGTTAATAATTTTAGTAATCTGTTAGATAGTATAGTTTTAAGTATTTAGGGTTATAATCATCCTCATCCCTTATCCTGTTTTAACGTGGCTAGATATTAGTGATAATCTTAGTATCGGTATCTCAATCCTTATTGTCGTTCCCTGAGTTCGATAATCCCCGAGGTCAGCTTCTAGCTATACTAACTACGACTGGTACACTGCCAGTGGTATTTGGTATCACTTACGCTTTCTTCGTTCTTTTGATTTTAATAGCCAAATCCGCTAAGATCAGTACCTTGACTCCGGAGGCTTCAAGCACATGACCGGGCAGAGAGACACTCTCACGGATTACTCTTTGGAGAAACTTAAAAAAAGATATGTGTGTGCGTAAGTGGTGAATGTTTGCTTATTTTGGAATGTGGTAAGATAAACGAAATAAATATTGAAGTTAACGGAACGCCAACATGTATTAACATTGCAATACTAGAAATTTATATCTATAGTTTACATTGGACATTGACTGTTTACTTTTGGAGCAACGGTTGGTTGGTTGCGTAAGTGTCGAATAAGGCGCCTCATTCCGCCCGCTAGCAGCTGCAACATTTCCCCACGTCAAGTCTTCACCCTTCTTCCAAAATTTCCAACAACTATTTGGGATCTTGAACATTGGTGTCGTCCAAGATGATTGGGTCAATTGTATCACGACAATTGTACCTCCTTCTCAAAGCCCGATTATACTTTATTTATACCAAATCATTTAACTTTTGTTGCTCTAACCGATTTCTTTTCTTAGAATTAAGCTGCAAGTAAAATATAATATCTATTAACACGTATTAAACTATGAATGGTATAAATTGTAGTATGTTTTTTACTTTTTCTAATAAAAAATCTGAGCTACTTACATGTTCAACTACCCTCCAATTACGTTCACAACCGGATGAACTACATGTAAGACTCGGTACCTTCACCGCAAATTTTCTCTCTGTTGGTGTTGGTGATCCATATTGTTTCCACCACTCGGCTAATTTATTAACAAATAAAGAATACAAAGTAAGATTGATGGTTAAACGATATCATAGATTTTAAAAGTTATAGTTTATAAATATATGTATAATACCTGGTGCAAGTTTGACTCTCATTTGCTTCGCTGCCGGGTCTCCAAAAATCCCTCGTGCAGCCCTATATAAAGGAAGCTCAGCATCAATCTGCATCACCTCGTCTTCGGTCAATGACAACCTACGGATGCATGACATTGATATGCGCAAAATTATACATGTTTTTGATATCATTTTATCTCCAATTTATGTGGTTTTCAGACCGAAATGCGTGAAAAAGATACTGATTTCATTAATATGTGTATTCCGTAGGTCAGAAGCCATTAAATCAATATGGGAACGGAAATCAAGGCTAAAATGACGAGATTTTATGATCCAGCCATCTCCCGTGATCGAAAGCAAGGATTTGGCGAAAAGTGACTCTACACGCCCGCGTAAGACTCTCCACGCACCTGTGTGGCTAAGTCCAGTTGAGCATTCACGCACCCGCGTAGAACATCCCACGCGCTCGTGTGTCCATTTTCAGTCAGAGCATTCCACGCACCCGCGTAAGTTGCCAATGCAGGGGCGTACACTAGGTTAAAGCCACGCACCCGCGTGACTTTCCCCTACGCGCCCGCGTGCCAGGCTCAGCCCATCAAAATTCGTTTTTAAAACCTAGAATGCGGCAGAGGCGATTGAGAAGGGATTGGGTGCGAATTTCAGACGAATCTTGGTGAAATTCCTCTCGGTTTTCAGTAGTTATTCGTACTTAATCATAGTTGTAGCCAAAAGTTTCATTCTTCTTCGATTTTACAAGCATTCGGGGCGATTCCAACGTCTATTTGTGTGATTCAGACACGACTTAGGGCGATTTCAGAGCTTTCTTTCATCTTTCACGTATTTTAATCATAGTTTAGCTAAAGTTTCGAATTTCTTGGATTACAAGCATTCGGTTCAAGTTTTGGAGTTTAAATTTTGCACGGGTAGCTACGGATTTGGTACATTCGTTCCTTTAACTTTCTGATTTCATAATGGTTTTTATTAATTTGAGTTTATTTTTGGGTTTTAGCATGATTAGTGAGTAGTTTTCTTGTTCACCCGCTTGGGATGATGGATTCTATGTATTAATTGGTAAATTGTTGGATTGATTGATGGATTTTGGTTTAGATTTGTTGGATTCTTGATAATTTCATATTTTCTTGTTAAAAATCAGATTTTTATTAATCTTTTAGCATTGTTTTGCGATAATAAAGTGTTAATTAAATCTGCGTTTTAAAAAGAAAGATGCTTTAAATGAAAAATTAATAGTCAATTGTCTCTTCTAGGCATTGTGTTGCGATAATGATTTGATAGTTGATTGTTAATCTAGAAATTTATGTGTTTGTTGGTTCTTATACATTGTGTTGCGATAATAGGGTTGACAAATCATAAAGTTTGATTTTTAAAGTGACAAAGTCAATTTGTTGGATTTCGGTGTTAATCAATTATCTTTATGCATTGTGTTGCGATTATAAGATTAATTGGTTAATATTGAGTGTTGACGAGTTGCTTTGTTTTCATCACGTGGTTATCAAGATTTAATATTTAAACTTGAAGTAATTAAATTATCGGTAAATTAAATCAAAATCCGCGCTTAATTGAATTTATAATTGGTTTTCAACCAATTTGTCTTTAATCAATCAATTCAATCCATCGCCAATTAATTATAGTTTTCTAATTCCAAGTGGGTGACGCTTTCGTAATATAAGAGTTTCGTGAAGTTTAATTTATTATAGATCTTTACTTAATTTGCTTCTAATTTAATTCCGCTCTCGTTAGTTTGTTTCACTTTATTTAGTAGTCTTAGTCGTATGCGTTCGTAGTTAAGTTTAATTAGTGTTTGCAAGAATTAGCTTTTATTTGAAAAATCCAAAAAAATAGTAGATTAACTTTATTCTTGTGTTACTTAGTTTAATTTAGTTAATTAGTCAATTGTTTTTATTGTTTCTAGTTGTTAATTCCATCAAAAAGTTCGAAATAGCTAAATATTGGTTTAGGTTGTAGTATTGGAGTCTCCTTTCTTTATTTCGTTCTCTGAGTTCGATAAATCCTGGGTGATTCTTAAAGCTATATTGCACACGATTGGTACACTACCAGTTGTGTAATTTATACTTTGGGTTCATTTAGTTATTAAAACCTGAGCTGTGTTTTGCACGCGTCAAGTTTTTTGCGTCGTTGCCGGGGATTATCGCCAAGGATCTTTCTGGTGAAGAGAAGGCACAGCTCTTGAATGTTCTAAGAAAGCATAAGCGGGCAAATGCATGGAAGATTACCGACATACGAGCCATTAGCCCTGCTTATTGCACCCACAAGATTTTGATGGAGGAGGACATCAAACCTGTCATTCAGCCCCAAAGGAGAGTCAACCCAAAGATTCACGATGTTATTAAGAAAGAAGTACTGAAGCTTCTTGATGCCGGGTTGATATATCCTATTTCTGACTCCCCGTGGGTGAGTCCTGTGCATTTAGTCCCTAAAAAGGGGGGTATGACTATCATTCAGAATGAGAAGAACGAGCTAATTCCTTCAAGGACAGTCACGGGCTGGCGAGTTTGCATTGACTACCGCAAGCTCAATGATGCAACTCGTAAGGATCACTTCCCTTTGCCCTTTATCGATCAGATGCTTGAGCGACTATCTGGAAACGAGTTCTATTGTTTCCTGGATGGTTTCTCAGGATACTTTCAGATCCCGATCAGCCCCCAAGATCAGGACAAGACTACATTCACATGCCCTTATGGGACGTTCGCATATAGGCGCATGCCTTTTGGTTTAAGCAATGCTCCTGCGACATTTCAGCGGTGTATGGTAGCCATATTCCATGATATGATCGAGAAGTGTGTTGAGGTCTTCATGGATGATTTTTCCGTGTTTGGTAACTCTTTCTCGGACTGCCTAACTAACTTGGAGAAGATGCTAACCCGATGTGAGGAGACCAATCTGGTCCTTAATTGAGAAAAGTGTCATTTCATGGTCCGAGAAGGTATAGTATTAGGACACAAGATCTCGAGTAAGGGAATTGAGGTAGATACGGCTAAGGTTGAGACTATTTCTAAGCTGCCTCCTCCCACGTCTGTTAAGTCGGTTCGTAGCTTTCTAGGGCACGCTGGTTTTTACCGGCGATTCATTAAAGACTTCTCACTCATTGCTCGCCCGATGACTAACCTCCTTGAGAAGGATGCAGCATTTGTTTTTTATGATGAATGTCTGCAGTCCTTTAACACGTTGAAAGAGAAGCTAACCACTGCCTCTATCATGGTGGCACCCGACTGGGAGTCGCCATTTGAGTTGATGTGTGATGCGAGTGATTTTGCTATTGGGGCAGTGTTAGGTCAGCGTCGGAATAAACGGTTCCACGCCATATACTTTGCCAGTAAGACTCTTACAGACCCTCATCGTAACTACACTACGACAGAGAAAGAGCTTCTTGTTGTGGTTTATGCGTTCGAGAAGTTCCGATCATACACGGTTCTCTCAAAAACAGTGGTCTACACGGATCTTGCAGCTCTGAGATACTTGTTTCAGAAGCAGGACGCAAAACCACGTTTGATTCGATGGATTCTTCTACTCTAGGAGTTTGATATTGAGATCAAAGACAAGAAAGGGGCTGAGAATCTGGCGGCAGATCATTTGAGCCGATTAGAAAATTCAGACTTGCCTTCTTTGAATGAGTCTGAATTCGAAGAGAAATTCCCTGATGAGTCCTTATGTGCAGTACAGGCACAAATGACTGCCCGTGGTTTGCTGACTATGCAAACTATTTGGCCAGTAACGTGTTGGTTAAAGGGTTAACTCATCAACAAAAGAAGAAGTTCTTAAGAGATGTTAAGAACTATTTCTGGGATGACCCGTATCTATTTCGGGTATGTGCCGATCAGATCATTCGTCGTTGTGTGTTTGGCGATGAGGCATTCCAAATCTTATGTGACTGCCACCTAGGTCCTACAGGTGGTCATCACAGGGCCAATGCCACCGCCAAGAAAGTGTTTGATGCTGGTTTCTTCTGGCCTACTATATTCAAAGATGCCCAAGATCTGGTTAAGAAATGTGATGCATGTCAGCGTCAAGGAAAGATTTCAAATCGGAATGAGATGCCTCTACACACCTTTCAGGTTTGTGAGATCTTTGACGTTTGGGGCATCGACTTTATGGGCCCTTTTCCTCCCTCTCGTGGTCATAAATACATCCTAGTGGCGGTTGATTACGTTTCCAAATGGGTTGAAGCACAAGCTTTACCCACCAACGATGCTAGGGTTGTATGTTCCTTCCTTAAGAAGCTTTTCACTCGATTCGATTCACCAAGAGCGATTATTAGTGATTGAGGTACTCATTTCTGTAATGCTCAGTTCGATAGGATTCTTCAGCGGTATGGTGTCACTCACCGGCTAGCTACAGCCTACCATCCGCAAACCAATGGACAAGCTGAGGTTACAAATCGGGGCTTAAAGAGGATTCTTGAGTGGACTGTAGGAGAGCATAGGAAAGGATGGTCAGATAAGTTAGATGATGCGCTTTGGGCATTCCGCACTGCTTATAAGACCCCTATAGGTTGCACCCCTTATAGAACGGTATATGGCAAAGCGTGTCATCTGCCGTTGGAATTAGAACAAACGGCTTATTGGGCACTTAAATGGTCTAAATTTGATTTGTTGTCTGCATGTGATCACAGGAAACTTCAGTTGAACGAGCTTGACGAGTTGAGAGATCAGGCATATGAGAGTGCTCGAATTTACAAGGAGAAGACCAAGAAGAGGCACGATGCGCAGATTCAGCCTAAGGACTTTAAGGCCGGTGATCAGGTTCTACTTTATAATTCACGCCTAAGGCTGTTCCCAGGTAAGCTTATTTCTCGTTGGACCGGCCCGTTTACTGTTGCCGAGGTATTCCCATATGGGACAGTTGAATTAGTTGGAGTTGATGGCAACTTTGTTGAAGCTATATCACAATCCAGCTGAATTGAATGTTTGTGAGGCCGATCTTCGGTTGGCCGACTTATCAGCTTAATTATCTGTGGCGAGTCTTGCTTGAGACTCATTCATAACTCAAGCCACTCTTATATATTTGTGTGATTTCTTTTTGCTTTTATTTGCATGTTTTGTTTAGTGTGATTCGTTGTTTGAATTTTTGCTTATTTGTCTTGGGTGATCTTAGAATGCTTTCTATAGTTCATTGCTTGTTTTGGTATCTTTTTCATTGTGTGTTGCATGTTTGAGTCATTAAGTTTGGGAGTTAAGTGTTGGATGGGTCATTGTCTTCAATGTTCAGTTTGACTTTTTATAAGTCAACAACTTTGGATTTGTTTAGTCTTTTGTGGTTTCTATATTAGTAGTTTGTGTGTGTCATCTTGAGCACTTCATTTATGTTTTTCTATAGTTTCATATCCCATGCTATGCCGAATTTTGAGCTTCGATTATCGCTTTAATTGCATATTTAGAGTTTCATCGCTTTGACTCTTAAAGTCAACACATCCATCCCTTAATTCTCTTTAGATGTTCTTTGTGTAGTTGGGAGCTCAAATGCATGAGATGCGGTGTTCGGTGTTTTAAGACTCATGTCAGAGTTGCGTCATTTGAAGTGTTTGGTGGCGTGTGCTATAATAGCCGTGGGACAGTTACTTCATGAACTTGGTTTTAGACCTTAATTTGCCAATGGGAACAATGTCTTTTATTGTTAAATCCGTGTGTAATGATCCTAACGTTTCTGATTTATTGTCTGTTCATCATTCCTTTGTCCCTTTTAATTGCATGGTGATGGTTCCATCAGTTGACTCTAAAAGTCAGCTTGATCAACTCTTAATTCTGTTCTTAATTTCTCTTTCACTCATTCCAATCTAAATAAGTCCAGAGATTTCGAGCATGTGAGTGTGGGGTAATTGTTATATATTGATTGAGGAAATTGCGTACTCGTTTGTTGAGTTCGTTGGATCTAAAGTGAGCTAATCGTTATGTGTATTGATCAACTAATCTGCACTTGATAAAGGGGTGCTGTTACTGATAATTGTTTCTGCTGGATTGATCCTCCCACGCACCCGCGTAGGCTTACCCACGCAACTGCGTGAAGCCCCTTCCCACAAGCCATCCTGAGAACTCCCACGCACCTGCGTACAACCACCCACGCACCAGCGTGAGTCCCACAAACACACGCACCCCCCACGCACTCGTTCATGAACATTTCTCCCTGCGTGTTTCCCCTCCCATACGCTCCTGCCTATGGAAACCTACGCAGCCGCTTCAGAGCCCCACGCACCGGCGTAAGTTTTCCACGCAGCCGCGTAATTCCCTGAATTAACCCTTCGTCCACGCAGGTTCGTGAGGCAACCCATGCAGGGGCGTACCACGAATTCCTTTCACGCGGGTGCGTGACTTATACCACGCAGGGGAGTAGGTTCGGAAATTATAAAATCAGAAGTCAGGCGCCATTTTCATTATACGCACCCTCTTTCTTTTGCTCCCAAATACTGTACGCTTCACACACTATACGCATTCCTTCTCTCTGCCTTAACTTCCAGTCGATTTTAGGCAACTTCTACTCGATTTCTCCTTTGGTTTCTCCACTCCAGGTATGATTCTCCCCTATTTCATCTCCAGTTTCGAGCTTAGGCGAATTCTAGGGTTTTTATTTGGGGGCTGATGTATAAAGAGCGAACTCAGATTGGCTGTTCTGCTAGTATCAGTTAAGTGGAAGGATTGTTCTTGCTTGGGGCTGTCGTGAAACCCTTTCACACGCACACATTGTCACAATTTGTTTGAAGTTCTTTTTGAGTTCTTGCATTTTCTATCGATTTTTAAGTTGAGTTCATGTTGTTTGTCGGTAGTTTTGCAAGGTTGCTATTATACCATTGTTATGCATACTTGCTTACTTTGAATTTTAATTGGTTTGAGGATTTGTAAGCTGCTCATTGCTTTGGTTCAGTTGATTAATTGCTCACATTGTTATTAGTTGGTGGTCTGGTCAAGCATTTTTAATTTTTAATTTTTTTATTTTCTTAATTGATTGTTCTTGCTTAGTTAGTTGAATTGTGTGTTTACTTTTTTTTTCTGTGGAGTTCCTCTCGAGCCACAATACTTGTCTATGTGTTTCATTTTTCCAGCTCGAGAGCACTAAGATTCTATAGATTAGTTCATGTTTCCACTCATTGTTGATTCAGGTTTACTGCTTATCCTTACATCTGATTGCTCTTGTTTCGCATTGTATGAACACTTGTTAGCTTCGAATTTGGATTTTGAAAGTGGTTGTTCATGTTAAATTCTCTCTTGATACAAACGCATTCTGATCAGAGTTTGGTTATATCTTACGTCATTGGTTAAGGCATGCTTGCTCATTGTTAACTTAATTCTGCCTTTGTGACTTTTATTCTTTCGTCAGCTACTTTGCTGGTCATTCATTGTTTTGCATATGACCTGCAGCATTGGGGTCCATTCATGAGTACATATCGCCACTACGGTACTCATAAATTGAATATCATGGGTTGGGGCTGGAATTGAGCCATAGTTGGTAGGGTCATAATTCATGTGTTGGCTTATAAGTCCAAGAGAGACTTGTGGTTCTATTTGCTCATTTATGCTACACATTAGTTGACAGGGTTGTTTCTCTCTATCTGATTATATGCACCTGGCAGTCATCTAGCTAGCATTGTTAGTCATTATATCACGTATGGATATGCTCCATGCTAGGCTAATAATCATCATGTTAAGCTTTAATGCTCATTTTTTTGGCTCCTGAGTGCATTCTATACTATCTTCATTTCTCACTCACAGGTATGTTCAGCATGCATTTCTTACTTACTCTCGAGTATTTTTATTATTATTTTTGTTTTATTTTTATTTTTATTTATTATATATATATATATATATATATATATATATATATATATTAATTATTTTATCTTTCTTATTTATTTTTATCAATTTATAGTCCTAATTTTTCTTAGATTGTAGCCTTTATTTGTGTCTTTTTATTCCTTGTACACCTATATGTGCTTTGATGCACATTTCTTGCACTTTTAATTCAAACTAACTTTGAAATGTGTTATCTTTTGCTCAGATCATGCGAGGAAACAGGCTGCGGCGTATCTCACCACCTCCTTCCTCTCCTTTACCAGAGGATGACCCTGAGGCCGTGGCAGGCCCTCCCGATCTCGATCAGTGGTTGGTTTTCGCCAGGGACGACGATATTAGAGAGTTTGCCAAATTAGTCGGCAAGAGTTTTGCCTCGACGACTTCCATAAGTTGGGCCGACATGACTACAATTGGCATCACCGATCGCCTGCGCCACATTATGCAGCATGGTCCTACGGATTTGGACCACCCTCCAGCATTTGAGCGACTTCTTTCGATTAGAGAGACTGTTTATCGAGAGCTATGTCTAGAATTTTTAGCCACAGTAGTTTTTGAAGGGGCTATCACTGATTATGATGATACTAGCATAATAGGCTTCAGGCTAGGAGGGGTTGAGAGGGAGTTTTCACTTCGTCACTTTGCTACAGTTATGGGAATATACAAAGCAGAGGAGGCTTCTGCACCTATGTTTGAGGATGCTATTCGCGACACCCCTACAGACTTTGATCATCTTTCTTTTTGGGCAGAGTTTGCAACGGGTAGATACTCCAACTCAGCCAAAGGCACAGCATTCCGAGACCCGTTACATAGGTTATTTTGGAGGATATTGGATGAAACTTTATGTGGACGGGGAGTAGGTGCATGTAGTGTCACGATCAAGGATTTGGAGAGCATGCACTTAGTTTTGAGAGAGGAGCGGCCGGTTCAGATTGCTTATCGTTTAGCCTGTTTCCTCCGCCATTGTTCTGGCGTTCGTTCGAGTAGCGCCATCACTGGTGGAGCTTATGTCACACATTTAGCTCGCCGGTTGGGCATTTTGAACCCAGATATTGAGGGCCGCTTTACGAGAGTTCTGGATCATGGTGTTATACAGATTCAGTTGCAGACTCTCCGCAACATGGGCATCGTAGATCGTAGGCACAACCACCTCGTCATCCCCCAGCCTCAGCCCAGAGCCCAGCATGACCCACCCCCATTCCATGTTCGCCGCCCTGATATCCCTGAGCCTTCGCGTGCATCCACCTCCGCCCACTTTCCATCGAGCCCTCCTACCCTACATTTTGGAGTCCTACCTACCGATCTAGTAGCCCATTATGCAGCCCTTACTGCCCTCTTTCACACGTATCGGGCCACAGATTCACTACTGGCAGCTGCTGGATTGCCATCGTTACCACCCCTACCTTACTCCCTTGTCCCCACCCCTGCTGCTCCCTCTGTGGACCTAACACCGACTGAGACTCATGTGGGTCAGGAGCAGCAGCTAGTCACCTCACTCATCACCAGCGCCTACACCACTTCATCATTCACCTACTTCCGCTGATATGGGCTTATTTGCGTCTACTTTTGTCTCCTCTGTTGCGGTCTCTGATGCTAGGCCTCCTGTGCGCCTTTTGGATGCCTCCCGTATCGCCAGGCCGAGAGCCTCTACTATCACGCATACGTATTCTCATCGCCGTAGTGATCTCATGGGTGTTCAGGATGTTTATTTTAGTTTCTTTTGGGTTTTACTTTATCATTTGTATCTAATTGTTTACTTTATTATTTGATGTACAGTTATTTAGCTTATTGTTACTTTATCATTGCTGATATCTGGTTGTTCATTATGCTTGCTTTTGATTAAGGTTGGACACTCATAGAGATGTTTGCTGGCAGTAAGTTCAGCTTCATCGTTCAGAGCCGCCTAAGTGCTTTCTTCATTATCAGGGTAGTTTCTCTAGTTCCAATTTACTCTTACCTGTTAGATTTGCATGGTTTATGGCAGTGAGGACACTGTCAGATTTAAGTGTGGGGTGGGGGTATAAAAATGTTGATTTTGAGATTTGCATGTACTTAAGTAAAAGTCGCAACATTTTTGTCTAAAATTGGGCTAATTTTCAAAATGTATTCTCTATTTTTGGCATGTTGGACTCTTTTGCAGTATTGCTCTATTTTCTATGCATGCGAAGCTGAGCAAGTGACTTTGAGATTATTTTGTGGTAACAGGATTTTTGATGTGCATGTCACGCTTCTTGACTGAAATTCCATGATTAAGCACAAATAACCTTGTACATTCGTTTCGTGAGAATTTGAGCCCATCTAGCATTCATATTTAATGCTCATTATTTCTTTCGGTGTGAATTTGTCGGTGTTAATTGGATTAAGGTAGAACTTGTTTGTCAAATGCATGCTAAGATCACATCGTTTGAGAATCTAGCACTTATATAAAGGCACAGTTAGGATACCCCTTTTTCCCCAATGACACCCTTACCTGCATTATTTCCCATAGTTTCCCCATTTGAGACTGAGCCTTCCATTTAGGTGACAACCCACATTATCAGCCAAATAATCCTTTTGTCTATCGTTTGACCAGAATTAGGATCGTGATTTAGTAGCAAGCTATATGGATTAATCTGGGATCATTCATTTGTTAGTTAGTCCGCTGTGAGCCTTGACGATTATGCATTGTTTTGATAGCAGTCGAGTCATATGTAATTCTATGCTTTTGTGTTCTTCCTGACTTTTCTAGTGTTGTACCGCGGCAATGCTAGTATGGTTAAGAGAGTTCTTTTTGGGTACAGAATGCACATAGTCGGTGCTTGGAAATTCAGCACTATATAAAAGAAAAAAAAAGAGAAAAAGAAAAGAAAAAGAGAATAGAAAAGAGAAGAGAAGGTATTGGAATAAGAAAGAAAAAATGAATTTTTGTCCTTCTGAGATGTTATTAGATGTAAAAAAAAAAATCAAGCCAGTTTGCTTGGGAATTTTCTCAGTGTTTTATTAGGTCCCTTGTTGGTTACTCGCTTCTATTGCTTGTTGTTTGATCTTCGATCCCATTCTTTTAGCCCACTTTTGCCATATAGTTCCCATGTCCTTAGCCTAGCCTCGTTACAGCCTATTAAGAACTTTATGTGCTTTATTTTCAAACACTGAGGGATGGCGGCGTGATTTACTCTCAAGCATATGCTCACATTCTTTTAACATGTCTTGCATTGAGCGAAATTTGTGAAAACACACGAGCCTATACACTTGAGTGATGAGTGAAAGCTGTGAGCAGCTGAGTCATGTGATTAGGTGGGAAGTTGTTGACATTATCATTCTATTCTTTTTGCATCCTGTGGTCTCATTGTTTCTTGCCTTGGCTTCAAATTCATAGTTTATGGATCTTTAATGATTCAGAGTCTATATGTTTCTAGAGAGTTTGTTTTGAGTTGAGGCCTTGGTTAAAGACATTTATGTTGCAGTTTGTTTGGGGACAAGCAAAGCTCAAGTGTGGGGTATTTTGATATGTGCAAAATTATACATGTTTTTTATATCATTTTATGTCCAATTTATGTGGTTTTCAGACCGAAACGCGTGAAAAGATACTGATTTCATTAATATGTGTATTCCGCAGGTCAGAAGCCATTAAATCAACATGGGAACGGAAATCAAGGCTAAAATGACGAGATTTTATGATCCAGCCATCTCCCGTGATCGAAAGCAAGGATTTGGCGAAAAGTGACTCTACACGCCCACGTAAGACTCTCCACGCACCCGCGTAGAACATCTCACGCACCCGCGTGTCCGTTTTCAGTCAGAGCATTCCAAGCACCCTCGTAACTTGCCTATGCAGGGGCGTACACTAGGTTAAAGCCACGCACCCGCATGACTTTCCCTTACGCGCCCGTGTGCCGGGCTCAGCCCATCAAAATTCGTTTTTAAAACCTAGCATGCGGCAGAGGCGATTGAGAAGGGATTGTAGGCGAATTTCAGACGAATCTTGGTGATATTCCTCTTGGTTTTCAGTAGTTATTCGTACTTAATCATAGTTGTAGCCAAAAGTTTCATTCTTCTTCGATTATACAAGCATTCGGGGTCATTCCAACGTTGATTTGTGCGATTCAGACACGACTTAGGGCGATTTCAGAGCTTTCTTTCATCTTTCACGTATTTTAATCATAGTTTAGCTAAAGTTTTCGAATTTCTTGGATTACAAGCATTCGGTTCAAGTTTTGGAGTTTAAATTTTGCACGGGTAGCTACGGATTTGGTAAATTCGTTCCTTTAACTTTCTGATTTCATAATGGTTTTATTAATTTGAGTTTAATTTTGGGTTTTAGCATGATTAGTGAGTAGTTTTCTTGTTCACTCGCTTGGGATGATGGATTCTATGTATTAATTGGTAAATTGTTGGATTGATTGATGGATTTCGGTTTAGATTTGTTGGATTCTTGATAATTTCATATTTTCTTGTTAAAAATCAGATTTTTATTAATCTTTTAGCATTGTTTTGTGATAATAAAGTGTTAATTAAATCTGTGTCTTAAAAAGAAAGATGCTTTAAATGAAAAATTAATAGTCAATTATCTCTTCTATGCATTGTGTCGCGATAATGATTTGATAGTTGATTGTTAATCTAGAAATTTATGTGTTTGTTGGTTCTTATGCATTGTGTTGCGATAATAGGGTTGACAAATCATAAAGTTTGATTATTAAAGTGACAAAGTCAATTTGTTGGATTTCGGTGTTAATCGATTATCGCTATGCATTGTGTTGCGATTATAAGATTAATTGGTTAATATTGGAGTGTTGACGAGTTGCTTTGTTTTCATCACGTGGTTATCAAGATTTAATATTTAAACTTGAAGTAATTAAATTATGGGTAAATTAAATGAAAATCCACGTTTAATTGAATTTATAATTGGTTTTCAACCAATTTGTCTTTAATCAATCAATTCAATCCATCGCCAATTAATTATAGTTTTCGAATTCCAAGTGGGTGACACTTTCGTAATATAAGAGTTTCGTGAAGTTTAATTTATTATAGATCTTTACTTAATTTGCTTGTGATTTAATTCCGCTCTCGTTAGTTTGTTTCACTTTATTTAGTTGTCTTAGTTCTATGTGTTCGTAGTTAAGTTTAATTAGTGTTTGCAGGAATTAGCTTTTATTTGAAAAATCCAAAAAATATAGTAGATTAGCTTTATTCTTGTGTTACTTAGTTTAATTTAGTTAATTAGTCACTTGTTTTTATTGTTTCTAGTTGTTAATTCTATCAAAAAGTTCGAAATAGCTAAATATTGGTTTAGGTTGTAGTATTGGAGTCTCCTTTATTTATTCCGTTCTCTGAGTTCGATAAATCCTGGGTGATTCTTAAAGCTAAATTGCACACGATTGGTACACTGCCAGTTGTGTAAGTATACTTTGGGTTCATTTAGTTATTAAAACCTAAGGTGTGTTTTGCACGCGTCAGTCATCAACCCTTCCATCACCTTAGAATCCTCTTCAATATGCGGATTGTTATAAAAAATATGGATTCAAGAAATGTCTGGCTGCGTACAAAGATCGATGTAATTGGCAATTCCATCTCGTATCAATGATGGTGAAGATTTGTTCATACTTATCCAATTTGTTTTTGAAAGAGGCGGCAACCATCTCCTTTGCCCTATCCATCGCTTCATATATATGTCCCATGGGAGGCTTTCTCTCTCCATCAACTAAACGAAGAAAGCCCAACAAAGGTAAACTCACTCTGACGGCAATATCTATATTGCTCCAAAAAGATGACAACAATATGCTATTTGCTATTTGCCTGCCTCCTGCCTCTTTCAAAATTTGCTTTTTGTCCACGATTCAGAAGTGAACATGTGAGTCCTAAAGCAATTCAGTGTTGTGAAAGCGATGGCAAATCGGGTCTTTGCGGGCCTAACCATATCTTTTTGTCCAGTGAACTCTCTCATCATGTTCAATAACAATGTGCGGTTGTAAATGTATGTATTAGCCGCAATCGCCCTCTCAATTGTTCTTAAGATGTCTTCAAACATCAAGTCTATGCAATGTGCTGCACACGGATTCCAATAGATGTGCGGATATTTTTCTTTCACAAGTTTCCCTTTAAATAAATACTAACGTTATTACTAGCATTACATGTCACAATTTGAACGACATCCTTCGGCCCGACTTTTTGGATGAATCGATTAAACAAAGTGAACATATTGTCACCTATTGTCACCTGTATGTGAATAGCTAGAAGCATCCACTGATTCGATAAACTTACTTCCTCGGGGATTATTCACTAAAAAGTTAACAAGTGCTCTTCCTTTCCGGTCCCTCCATCCAACAGCCGTTAAAGAACATCCGTAGGTTGTCTTTTCAACTTCATTTTCTACCAAAATTTTTCTGGTATGTTCCATCTAAAGCTTTAGCATTGGATCTCGTACCTCATGATAGTTAGGGGTCTTTATACCGCAACCATGTCGAGCAAATGCTTTTGAACCGCATCAAATCTTAGTTTCTTTTGAACTTCATTGTATTGTGGAGTTCCAACTAAGTGACCCCCTTTCTTTTCCATTGACTCGATGACTTGAATAAAATATCCAATAGTCCTTTCTTTGCCGACGGCGCAACTCAGATAGTGGAAACACCTGGTCTCTTTCTTTTAGAAATCTCACTAACTTCTTCTTCTTCTTCTTCTAAATCAACAAAATCATCAAAGTGAGGTATGTTACTCATTGAATCTTTCCTGAGCTTTTTCTTCACAAAACTTTCTTTAAATAATTGTTTTACATCATTTAGTACTTTTTTGCATTTTGCTACGTCCGCCGAATCCCAAGCAAGTTGATGTTTGTGTCGAGTGATTCCGCCTTTTGATACAAAACCACAAAAATTGCAGTGAACCGAATTCTTGGTTCCTTCAATCCATGTACCATATGTCTATCCTGGATCTACTTATTTTCTCTAACAATTTCTATATAAATATGAAATTATGACTGAACTAATATGTAATAATAAGAAATCATAAGTTCATGACTAAACTAATAACTATTGACAACCCTAAACCAAAAAAATAAGAAATCATAAACTGAACTAATAATTAATAATATGTATTTTTGTAGCAAAATCAATAATATAACCTTAAGATACTGTGATGAAAAAATAAAGAATAAAATTCAGAATGAGACCTTTTAAAGTTGTAAAATCAGTAAAAGAAGAAATCAGATTCGACTTACTGACCTAAGAATATAAATAACTAACAACGAATATGTATTTTTGTTGCAAAATCAGTAATGTAACACACTGTGATGAAAAAAAAAGAAAAAAAAGCCATTAAAGATGTAATATCAGTCAAATAAGAAATCATGAACTGCACTAATAATCAATAATAACTAATAACTAATAACTAGTATGTATTTTTGTACCAAAATCAGTAATGGTTATTGTGATGAAATAAAATCAGAAAAATAATCAGAAAACAAATCAGAAAAAAAAACCTTTATAAAGGTAGTGAACTGCTGACTCATGGAAGTAGCCAGAGGTTTGTGATGGCCGGCGACGGTGGGAGAATAGTGGATGCTTGAACATTAAGTTTTCTAGGAGCCTCACGAGTCACACCTTCATGCAAAAGAAACAACCTTTCGTGTGCCTTTCACGTACCCTTAAATTTTTAACCTAATATACTTACCCCCCCCACACACACACACACACACACACACACACACACACACACACACACATATATATATATATATATATATATATATATATATATATATATATATATATATATATACACACACGCAACTGCTATTCATGCTTTAGCGGTATATCACCGCATCGCTACGCTAAACGCAATCGCGGTCGCTCGGTTTAACCCTTGGAAGTTTGAGCCCTGATTCATGACTTGAGCGGTTTGTTCATTCTTTTTGGCACAATTGAGGATCATATCACTATAGTGAGGTTGCTTGCCCTAAATTCAGTACTGGTTTCAAAGAAGATTTGATGTTTTTACTGAATTTTCAAACCGGAATTGACCCCAAGTTTTTGCAACAGTTTCTTACTTGTTTTGCCTAATTGGAGTGTGATTCGTGTAGCGGCTGCTTTATAATGCTTGATTTTTTGAGCCAAATGCTACACATTGAGTTTTTTTAATTTAATTTTTTTTAAACTTTATTGAGATTAAGGTTAGATTGTTACCTCAGACATCATTATAGCTGTCATTTACACTTCCATTAAGGTGGGATTTGTGCGTGTTAGTCTAGGGTTTACATTTTTAGCTTAGATTTTGTTGATTGAAGCCGAATATTCAGGGGTATCTACTTTATCTCTTTCGGTTTTTCCTCGTTTATTGCAATGTTTAGTGAGTAGTTTCTTTTCTTTAATGGATTAATGAAAGTATTTGATGTTTTGCTCGAAAAAGTGTGTTTCTCACTTATGTAATCTTTGATTTATCCGTTGATTTGATAAAATCAGTATTGTCTTCGATTTTATAGCAATATTGTTATCATGAATTTTGGATTTTAATTCTGATTTTTATAACCCTTGTCATATTTGTGTGATTTGTTAGATGATTGCTATTTCTAGCATTATTGTGATGACAATGGTGATTAGATGATAAATTGTAAAATTATTGCATGCAATTAGTCCTTAGCATTATCGTGATCGTAGGGTTAAGTTGATCTCTAATATCCATGAATATGATATGTGGTTATGAAATTTAAATGAATGTTTGAGATTAATTCTGAGCGCTGTCGTGTTGACAGAATTGATTTTGAAAACTTATTTGAGTTAATTAAATCTTTGGTGAAAACATACATTGTTTTTGACATGCGTAAGTGGTAAATGTTTGCTTATTTTGGAATGTGGTAAGATAAACGAAATAAATATTGAAATTAATGGAACGCCAACGTGTATTAACATTGCAATACTAGAAAATTTATATCTATAGTTTACATTGGACATTGACTGTTTACTTTTGGAGCATAAGCTAAATCTATAGTTTACATTCGACATTGACTGTTTACTTTGTTTACTTTCTGACTGTTTACTTTCTGTAATAGATCAGAAGCTAAATCTTGTAACAAATATTCTATTCTGATTTGTTGTCTTTGAACTCTATTGATAGCTAATGACAAGGTTCCCAAATCTAAACAACTGTGAGTTGCAAAGAAATTAACTCAAAAAACAGTCCCCGTTCAAAAGTGGATACCCAATAAGAAAGGGGTTCCTAAAGTTCCGAAAGGCAATAAATTTGTAATTGACATTGCACCGCGTGATTTGCCTAACTCCAAAGGACCCATTCTAAAGTGGGTACCTCACTGCTTAATGCGTTTTGTAGGTAACTCACATATGGTACCTTGACTCCGGATGCTTCACGCACATGACGGGGCAGAGAGACTCTCACGAATTACTCTTTCGAGAAACTTAAAAAAAAAAAAAAGAAATGTGTGTGCCAGAGAGAGAGAGAGAGAGAGAGAGAGAGAGAGATGTCATTAAAAAATTTTAAAAAAACAAGAGTTTTTATTTTCCTTCTTTGCTGTTGACATGCGTAAGTGGTGAATGTTTGTTTATTTTGGAATGTGGTAAGATAAACGAAATAATTATTGGAATTAATGGAACGCCAATGTGTATAAACATTGCAATACTAGAAAATTTATATCTATAGTTTACATTGGATTTTACTTTTGGAGCAACGGTTGGTTGGTTGCGTAAGTGGCGAATATTTGCTTATTTTGGAATGTGGTAAGATAAACGAAATAAATATTGTAATTAATGGAACGCGGTATATACACGAAACATGTATTAACATTGCAATACAAGAAAATTAATCTATATATATAATAAAAGAGAACATCAAACGCATACGTGTCGTTTCCACGTCACACCACAAAAGATAAATACAACTTTTATTTTTAAATAAAAGATAAATACAACTTATTATTATAAAAAAGATAAATAGAATTTATTATTTTAAATAGATAAATTCCCATTTATTATTGTTTAATATATAATAATATATAAATACAATTATTATTTTTCAAAAGATAAATACACTATTAATTTTTAATCTAAAAATATTAATTTATAATAAAATATATAAAAGTATTATATTATGTATAAAGTTTTATCAATTAAAATTTATTACATTAGAAATAAAATTTTATTCATGTATTTACGTGGGACATAATCTAGTATGTATATATATACGGACAAAACACCATAGTACTCGAATATTCGAGTTTACATTGGACATTGACTGATTACTTTTGGAGCAACGGTTGGTTGGTCTCTAATCTAATACTTTGGATCTTTGGGTATTATTTCGTTTCAGGTATGATTTTTATACTTTTCTCTGACTTTTTGGATAAAAAAACACAAGTGGTTCAAGTATATAAAACTAAAACTTAATATGTTTTTGAGTTGATTCTTACATCAAAATAAAGGTAAAAAAGGCTTCATGTTGATTTACGTAAAAAATTGAAGTAAAACAATCCATAAACGATCCATTCAAAGCTCAAGAAACCCATTAATAGATCGGATTGTGTGATTTTGGTTACAACAAGATAAGACGATGATTATTTTTTAATTTTATTTTATTAGGTATGCGTATGATACCATTCGTTTTGTTGGCGGTAAAAGCTTTGGGTACTCATTTTGCATGCTTGAGTTCAAACCGATTTGTTTTAGTTGTTTTGAGGTGAAAAATTGAATAACGGAATCACGAGTAACCACCTTAGTATAGTTTGGTCCGGTTACTTAACACTCACTGTTTGAATTTGGTTAAGGTATCCACTATGTGAGTAGGCTATCTTATCACTAGCTGCATTCTATTATTATATAATTTTATTTAATTTCATATTGCCCACCATGAGCTGAACAAACTTCTTTTGCAATGAGATATCAAGAGGCATTTAATGGCAAGAATGGAGAGACTTCTTTACAAAGCATCACTAGAAGGAAATGTAACTGTCTTAAGCATGTTACTTCGGGAAGATCCTCTCATACTCGATAGGGTTACATATAATTGTTACGATGATATGCCATTACATGTTGCAGCGATGCTTGGTCAAACTGATTTCTCTTAATCAGAAGGCCACAGTTGACTACCGAATGTGATTCACAAAGGCGCTTTCCGCTTCATCTAGCAGCTGCAAAAGGTCACACGAATATTGTCAGAGAGAGCTTGTATTGACTAACCCGGAGACAGTTCTTGAACGTGATCGTCATGGAAAAAACCCACTCCATGTTGCAGCTATCAAAGGACGTTATCAAGTCGTGAAAGAATTTGTGCATGCTCAAAGACATGCCATTATGGCCATAGTGAACAACGAGACGATCTTACATATGTGTGTGAAACATAACCAGCTTGAGATTTTAAAGTTCGTAATAGAGAATATACATGATCTTGAGTTTGTTAACTTGAAAGACGCTTATGGCAACACTATACTTCACCTAGTCATGGAAGTCAAACAAATTGAGGTATTTAAACCAATAACTTTCTCATCATATTCAATAATAAATTACAGGGAATATTTAATCAAGTTTAGTTTTATTCATCTTTGTAGTAGTTGTAAAATACTTATTAAGATTAATCAATCAACATTTGTTTTTCACTACCAGACCATTAATTTCTTGGTACACAATACAAGAATAGATATCAATTTGGCAAACACAAATGGGAAATCTGCAATGGATACATTAGCTCAAGGTTCAAGAGATGTGGACAATCACCACATCGCACAGATCCTCATGGAAGCAGGAGCACTTGAGACGAACGAAGAAATTTTGTTCACACAAATTCGTCAAACTTCCATAACCCAAGTGGAGGCATCAGATGAACATTGTCATGTGCCTTCTCACTTTAATAGAAAGATGAAGAAGAATGATCACTGGTTACAAGAAAAGAGAAATACTTTTGATGGTGGTTTTTAACAACCTAGTTTTATCTAAACTTAATTATCTGATTTTCGAACCGATAATGTAATATTATAACATTTTTTTGAATTTTAATTTAATTAATTTATGAGATATTTAATTAAATTATATAAATATTTAAAGTTATGTTTTAATAATTATTAAAGATAATTAAATAAAAGAGATATAAGATACAAAAATAAAAGTGGGTTAAGTAGCAAATATAACTAGATGAAGTATATAAACGAGATTTATTATTCATTTAAACACTTTTACTTTCTCTCTCTCTACACACACTCTCTCTCTACCTTCTCTCTAAATTATCTCCCAAACCGACCGGCCGATTATCGAGTTTTATATATCGTTGGAAAGATCTTGAAGAGTTTTGCACAAATCTGCTATTCCATACGTGATTTCGTACGAATTTGAGGTAAGACCGATATTTTTAAGCTTTTATATTTTCGGTTTTAAGAATAAATTCGAATTTGATTATTTTGTATGATTAAAGTTAATTTAGCCTAAGTTTTTAACTAGATTAAGTATAAAATAAACGAACCTAGGCTTATTACGTAACATATTCGTGATTTTAGGCCTAGAAATGAATGTTTTAAAGCTGAATATTAAGAACAAATTCGAGATGACAAGAACAAACTCGAAATACATGGAACAAACTCGAATTTTGAATTAAATTCAAAAATATATTCGAATTTAATTATTAAATTCGAATAAATGTGTGAGATGGACCTTAAATTCGTAATGGGATTCGACTTTGTCCATAAAGTCGAATTTGGGTTGATTTTTGAAACTTAAATTCGAATGGTGATTTGAATTAGTCAAGATTTCGAATTTAATATATATATATATATATATATATATATATATATATATATATATATATATATATATATATATATATATATATATATATATATATATATATATATATATATATATATATATATATATATATTCGAATGTTGGAGTTTGGCTATATTCGAAACAATGATTTCGAATTTAAACTTTGCTTTTGAATTTAATATTATACTTGAATGTAATATTCACTTATTCGAATTTAAGGCATCCTAATTTGTCCACGTGATTAAATTTAATATATATTAAAAATGGTGGCTTCTAATTTATGCTCTATGTATATATATATATTCGAATCTAATCTCCTATTCGAATTTAATGTATTTAAAGAGTTTACATATTCGAATTTAATATATAAATTCGAAACCCACTTCCTAAATTCGAATATATTGAATAAAATACTTGGTCGACGCATAAAAATTAACAAGATAATTAGCAAAATGATTATATATATTAATATATATATATATGTATTGACCTTTTGAGTATATGAATAAAACAAAGAATGATTTATGAACGAACATGTTATCAGAATCAGATAAAATAAAGATTTTAAAGATAAAAGATGATAATATTGACATGATATTGACATATAATTCTGGACAGGTTCAGTTAATTTCTGAACAAAGATTTAAAGATTTATAAAGTGGGTCAAAGATTTGATTTGACAGGGAACAGATTGAGATAAAATCCTGAGATAACTCAGGTGGCAGACTTTACATCTGTTTGATAAAGACCCAACACTGTGAGTTATAGATATTCAGATTTAACATGCTTGAATTTCCGGTTATCAGCTGGATTGTGACATGTGCACACCATGGTTGGGTGTTGCCCAGTGGATCATGATAGCTATTTGATCATCATTTCATATGATATTGCATTTTCAGTTCATTTCTGACATTGCTTTGAGATTATTGCTATCATGACTTGATTACGTATGCTTCATCATTGATTATAACTTGACACATTGATTCAGCTTGATTAGCCTTTTCGGTCTATTGTTCTAGACCTGGCTATTTCACCGGTTCTATTGAACTTGGTAATGACCTCCGATGTTCCGCCACGTTGATTTACTGGTAGCTAGCCCAGTATGTGGCTGATCCCCACGATTTAAGCGTGAGGGTGGCCTGAGCATCATCCGACTCTATGACTTCTATGTCTCAATCATGAGGGCTGTAGCGGCAGCCAAGACATATCACGCTTGACTGATGATCCGCTTGACATTGCATGTTAATTTGAAAATCTATTTACTCACTAAGCATTGCTTACGGTTGCTACCTTAACATTTTTACAGGAAAAGATAAAGGAAAGTCACCTGCCGGACCTAGTTCCTAGGTCTTACAAAGATCAAGACAGAAGTATCATAGACCTCTACTCTGCGACCCCATTTTGGTACTAATTGGATGACGATATTATGGTGATCTGGGTAGATTTATATTGATTATATGATGACATGAATTAGATTAGACTTGTGCCCTTTATAAGTTTAATTTAAAATCGGTACTCCGTATTAAACTTAAATCCTAATATGCTGTACTTGTAATTTCAATTCCGCACTTAATTACTCTATCTTAGTTTGATTGATATCGTATTGCATGATGTGGGACCTAGACTCGTGACTACCGCCCCGTAAGGGGTGGTCTTCACATGGTTGCATTAGTGATAGCAGCCATGGCTTTTCAAGCAGGTCTCAATCCTCAGGTGGTGGTTGGCAACAAAACTCTCCAAACAATACCCCACAAGCCTTTCAAACACGCACAAATGTCGCAAGTGTAGCTGAGAAATATCACTCAACAATTGCTCAGCCTCAGCTCCAAAAGGAGTTTTGCATGATCAACCAACGATTGATTTATCCTATGAGCTTGGAGAGCCTGTGCTGGCAGCATCAAAAATGGAAATTGGGTACGCAATCTTTATGGTAGCTAACATAGTGGGATTTATTACCCCTATTATTACAATCTTATTGCTGATAAGTGGATCGCTATTTTTAAAGAATGCTACTTTCTTGTGGGCTCTAAAAGTTATTGTGTGGATTGCTACTACATGGATGTCCATAACTTATTCGATTTCCATAATAGCTTTGGCACCATCTACGGTCATTGGTAGCAAGACACTTTATCATATACATTAGCGTGGATGGTGATGATGACTCTTGTCCTTTCGGGATACTTGATTGGGTTCTTCAAATTCTTGAGACGACTAATCCATAAAGATGTTTAAAGTTTTTTTTATGTTTTTTGTAATCTCAAAATTTAAAGAATGATAATTGGAAATTAATATTGAAATTCTTTGTTTTGTTTTATTGATCACGTTAGTAGATGTTTGATTGTAAATTGTAAAAAAATTCATCAATAAAAATTTGATTTTGAAAACTTAAACTTAGACAGACAACTTAATTCAGACAGCACTTAATCAAAAAGTTAACAAATAGCCCCCTACTCACGGTAAGAAGATTTTTGCAGAATAATTTTCACCCTGATTGGTCTAATTTCAATTCTTCATTCATGTCACATAATTCTGTGAAAAGTACATTCAAGCATGTTTGGTGAAAGAAGCACACCGAAAAGAAGTCGTTTCTCGACAAGAAAGAAAAAAGATTAAATAGTAAAGTGTGAAAGAAAAAGGAGAGTAGTGTTACCCATAGCAAGAGGCCATTAGTGAAAAATGATGTTATTCATGTGTCAAATTTCTGTTAGGCACAAAAAGGCCTCAGTCAAACCTGTTCTGCATCTGAGGGGGAGATTATTAATCAAACCTGTTGATGCCTTTGAAGGTTGAATTTAAGGCCTGTTATATGCCTTATTGAAACCTGAAAATGATTTGCAATATCAGCCTAAAGCTGTTCTATGTGTTGCATGTGTTGCAACAAAGACAGTTTTGCCCAAGCTGTTCTGTCTGCTAAACAGGCTGGACATAAACTGTCTACGCTGCTCTACACTGGTGAGCAGCTTGGGCAGTTTACAAGTGTTTTGTTCTTTGTGAACAGAACCTGTTCTTTGTGAACAGGCTAAACACTTTATGGAATGTGTTTCCAAGTCCTCATGTATTGTTTTTGACTGCAAGATCAGTTTACAAAGTCGAAGACAAAGTGGAAATCAGAACTGCTCAGCCTGCCCAAGCTGTTCTGCTACATGAAGACAAAAGGTTATTTGAAAAAGGGTGACAGACATTTTTCTTATATCAAAATAGGCCTTTACAAGGAAGAAAAACACAAAGTTGACATTCCTTATTTGGTTAAAGGCAATGCAACAGTAGACAAAGTGAAAAGACAAAAGTTCTGCACATATGAAGACAAGTCTGCTTTTCAGAAAAGTGCAGAAAAGGTTATGTTGTCTTTTCAACAAGACTTCTCCTTTTTCATTCCGTCCAATGAAGAAGCTTCACTTAGATCCTCTGAGTGAGTATAAAAAGAAACTTCCAAGGATTGAACCAAAAAGCCAAAAAAGCTAAGTGCTGAAACCAAGAGTGAACGTGCATTCAAAGTGTGTCTTTCATGCATGCAAGTCTGCTTGAATAAAACAGTGCTCAGTGTCTAAGCTGTTCTTGTTCAAGCTGTTCCTCAGAGTCTTATAAACACAGTGAGTGATTCTTAGTGAGTGTATTCATTGTAATTAGTTTAAGTCAGTCTTAGACTAGTTAAACATACTGTTGTATCTGTCATCTCAGCTTGAACCTTTCCGCATTCAAGCTTGTTTGTAATTAACATTTGTTAATAATACATACAAACATTGAGAAAATTGTGTGTAGTTTTTAAAGAGCTGTATTCACCCCCCCTCTACAGCTTAAAGCTATATACTTGGGATATCTTTTGGGACCTACAACTGGTATCAGAGCAGTTTAGAGTGTGTGTCATTCTAGATCTCTCATTCTCCCAAAGTTTCCATGGACAACAGTGCTGCAAGTTCCTCATACTATGACAATGGCTCAATGGGCAAACCTCCAAAGTTCAATCATCAGAACGTTTCTGGTTGGAAGTGCAGAATGATGCTCTACTTAGAGAATCTGGATGTACAACTACCAGAGATTGTAATGGAGGGTCCCTATGTGCCAACCTCTGTTACAACAATAACTCCTGCTGTTGAAGGAGCTGCTCCTGAAATCAGAACATTTGAGAAAGCGAAAGCTCAATGGTCTGATGATGACAAAAGACTGGTGGCTCTTGATGCAAAGGCCAGAAACAATCTGGTCATCTCTCTACCTGATGATGTGTTCAAACAGGTTGAGAAGATGAAGACTGCAAAGAAAATATGGGATACTTTGTGTACTGTCTATGATGGACCCACAATCACACTTGACAACAGGATTAATGATCTTGTTAGACAGTATGAACTCTTCTTTGCAAAACCAAAGAAGACTCTCACTGAAACCTACACCAGGTTTACTGCTCTTGTAAATGATCTCAAAGCTGTTGGGATTACCAAGGACAGTCTGACTTTGGTAAACAAGTTCTTAGATGTTCTGCCTGAAGAATGGAATTATTTTTCTACAATTTTAAGGAATTCAGGTACCATCAGAAGTATGGATCTTGTTAACTTGTATGGATCCTTACTGAATGATGAGCAATCAAGGCAACAGAAGAGAAATGCCTTGGAAATATCTAAGAAAGGTGCAGCCTTTGTGGCCAGTGTGAGACAACCTGTAATTCTGTGAGACCCTCTGATTTCTCAAAGGTCTCAAGTCTAGGCCCAGTAGCAATGCAATATCAATCAGGAAACTAAGATAAAATTAACAATTGCGGAAATAAAGTTAATTACAAACAGAAACAGAATTTAAGTAGCAAAGTACAAACATCTAGACTATTACACCAAATCACATAATATAAACTAAACCCGAACCCCAAAGCTCTATTATCATCCAAATACCAAGATGTTGAAACAGGTTCTAATGCACTTCAAGCTCTTTCAGATTCCTGACCTATGTACTAGGTCCAGCCAATCCTTTGCCTTTACCTGAAAATAATGCAACAACGGGTAAGCTTATTTGCTTAGTGAGAATGTAGAATTTCACATTTAACATGCAATTATGAACGCGGAAGCACATGCACTGCACTCGGCTCATGCACGGCTTAGCTCTATATGCACTGCACTAGGCTCATGCACAGCTCAATCTCGAAGGGTCATTGGCCAATTAATGCTCTTTTGATGCGCGACTTTGCTCAGCTCCCAGTTATAAAACTGTTGTTGCTCTTGAGACTTTTAGACAAATTCATAAGGAATGCTCGGATGATGATAAATCCATACACACGCATCATTAGTGGGGATCAGCCACGTACTGGGCTAGCTACCAGTAAAAAGCTCTATATGGATATCATCGGAATGCTCAGCTCTAGCTACCCTCTGTGCTTTCATCACGTAAATCAGCACATCATAAGCCTAACATTAACCCAACACTGAGAAATAGTGATGGTGTTAAGCTTAACAATCAAATGACTCGTCAAAGAATAGAATCTGGAAGAATAAATGCTCAGCTCAACAAATCATAGTAAATATACTATGATGATATATAATAAGCTCAAGATCAGAATGCCAATAAAATCAGGATCATGCAACAAAAGTCTCAATTCACATAATATGCAGTTAAAGTGAAATCTACAACTCACTGTTACTGGCTATTTGTGCTCTTTTAGTTTCTGGCTCTGGCTCTGTTGCTCACAATCTGTAGTGGATTAGAACCACAATCTGACTTATGTCAGACTTTCAGTTGCTCATCATCTTGCTCGTTGCTCAATCTGTTATTAATATCATTTCTGATATTTATTAGCTCTTATATCATCTGAATAATATATATATTCAGTGTTCATTCAATTCAATAAGCTCAAGGTTCTTTCGTTGGTCTTTTAATCTCAATATCTCATTCTTGATCATATGATCATTAATCTCATTAAAACCTTTCTTAGTTTTCATTTGCTCAATGTAATTCTTAAGAAAGCATGTCTAATCATGTCATATACTTACTTGATGTTTATATGCTCATAAAGTTGCATTTTCGGAATCTAATCATATGTGATCATGCATATATTTATATGTTTTCTAATTGATAGTATTTCTTAAGTTTATAGATCTTTGATTTTAATGATTAATCATTCATATTTAAATATGGAAATCTGTTGTGTATTTTGAATTATAAAATCACATCCGGATCAGGACCAACCGAATTCGGATCATCCGGATTCGGTTCTAGGTCATCCGAAATGGCATATCCGAAATGGTGTATTTGATCCGAAGTGATACAAGATCCGAAATTGGTCCGAAATGGGGTCATCCGAATTAGCATCATCCGAAATGGGCCATCCGAATTAGATATTTTATCCGAAGTAGGGTTTCATCCGAAATGAGCCATCCGAACTCGGATTATCCGAGTTCGGATCACCTTCCATTCGAAATGGTACTTCATCCAAAATAGCCAAGATATCTGAATTTAAGTATTTTGTCCGAAGTACAGATCTGAAATGGGGCTCCATCCGAATTCGGTGTCATCCGAATTCGGATCCCGTGTCTTCATAATTTTCCAGAAATTGTTCTTGGTGTTCATCTTTTATACTTACGGATTTTTCATAAAAATTCTCAAAAATCCATTTTATCATCATGCAACTTAACATAAAGTTGTATTATCATTATTTGGTTGATTTTATACTATTTTTCTTATCATTAACACCATAATCTGATCAAGATTGTCCAAAATAGGCACTTTTTGCCAAGAACACAATTTTATCAAAAATTACATTTCCTTGCTTATTTTGGACAATCCAACTCATGATTTTCGTTTCTATAATTTCAAATTACTTAATTACATGATTTCAATTCATTTATTCTAACATGCAACACAAATTCATATTATAATTCTTTTTGGTTTCGGTTTATCTCAAAACCGAACCAAACTCTTTAAATATCGAAATTTAAACCAATTATTACCTTGAAATCTTGTAAATACTTGTTGTTTGATGTTTGTTGCAACCTTTCTTGACTTCAATTCTTCAATAAATTGCAAATTTATGAACAATCTTGATATTTCTTGAGGTAGCCGTAAGTGAAGAAGATCAAGAAAGAGAGAGTAAAATTTTTCTTTAAATGTTGTTAATGCACATTTATGCTCATTAACTTGTTTTATATTTCCATTTTTGATAATAAATGAAATTAATCCCTCCACTTTGTATTTTACATTTCTTTAATTTTATCCTCTAAATAATTTAAAACACTTATATAATTTAATTAAATATTTTCATTTAATTTAATTAAATTACAATCAAATAATGTAATAAAATTACATTATTAGCTTAAAATCAGATATTATGCATTTGATCAAAAGTTAGGTTGTTACAGTATGGGCTCCACTACGCACAAACTTCGTCCCCGAAGTTAGCTTTGTTTGAACAGACTTGGGCAGATAGCTTTTCATGTTATCCCGATTCCCAAGACTGATACAAACTTTTGTGGTGTTTCCACTGAACGAGCACCATCTGTATTTCATGATTTATGTCTCTTTAAGATTCATATATAAAAGTTTCAAACTTCTTCTTTTCAGAGTTCATATTTGATTCAATATTTCACTGTTTGATCATTTTAGGATTTCTGACTTATTATTCATACTCTCTATATATGAGCTTTATGCTTTAATCAGTTCAGATAAACTCAGTACATGAGTTGGCTCTTATATCTCCTGCGTTCGATCTTGAGCCAGTTATGACTTTTAAATCTATCATCTGTATTGTAAAATTTTCATTTGCTATCTTATGTAGTCACATAATAGATTTTTAAGATTTCTGATTATCAGTTATGTATTCACTTTGTGGATTTTTGAGATTTAACTTCATATCTCATTCAATTCAGCTAATATCTTTATATATTTTAATTAACTCATGTCTTTTCTGATTGGCTGTTGAAATAGATACAGACTTTTCGGGAGTCTGATATCTGTACTTTTATGTTTCTTTTATTGATGATGTTTCAATCATCAATCACTTAATCGATTTCTGATTAATGCTAACTTGTTATGAATACTTATAACTTTCTTTGCTCTATCAAACAAATGGAATCAATCCTCCGGCGCAACAATTGGAGTTAACTCTTCGCGTAACGTCTGAAGCCAGCTCTTCGAATAACAACTCCACCTCACCTGCCTTGGTCTTCAAGTTGGGCTGCTATATTCGCCAAATCTTTTACATAAACAACCTCTCGAGAAGCAAAATCCTCCAAAATGATCGAGTATTTATAAGTCGAGAATGAGAAATTGAAGCAAGATGTTGAAATGCTGAATTTAGAGCTTGCCGAACAAAATAAGAGTTCGAACAGAGGATCGGTAATTTGGAGTAACAGTCGACCACATCTTCTTCTACTTTGTCGTCATCGTCTTCCTCTATTAGTTTAATTATACGTAAAGACTTATGTTTGAATTGTCATCGGCGAATTTCTGAATTTAAATTACTTTACTATTTTGGCGGAAGCTTTTATTTTACGTGCAGTTAGATGGAATTGGAATTCCATTTTAGATATCTCACTAGTCTCACGTCGACATAGTGAGAATCCATTCTTACATTTATTTTGGTATTTGACGGCATTTCATTGGTCATTTATGACCAATCGCTTGATTTCACAAAGATCTCAATCTATTTCTTTATCACTCTCGCTTTGTGCCTCTGACTTCTTTGATTCTTACTCAAGTTGTCACTGAGTGCTTAACAATTTGGTTCAAAGATCATCTTCTCAATAGGTTTTATTATTATTATTTAATTAGCAACTTCTACCTCTGTCTCATTATAAGACACGCTGTAATCACTTAGATTACAAGGATTTACGAAGTAGCTTATGTTTAGGATTATCTTTTGATTTTCTTAGAGCTTTTGAATCATTCACGATTCAGATTACAATACCTATATTGTCTATAGGTATTATTTCTTATTGGAAATGTATTTATATCGTAACTTCAACTGATACGACCCATATGTCATCCGCATTATTCACTATCGATGACAGGGTTGTACAGTTAACTCACTACTTATGTTGGAATTGAAATTCATATGGTAACGGAATTAAATCATTTTAGCATATAAGAAACTTAGTATTAGTTACCATTGTGGTCTTTTGGCGTCTCTGGTGTCTCCTCGGCATCCTCAGCAGTAATATGGAAAGCTCGCGCCTTTGCTGTAGGTATCATTGTAGTACTCTGTTGAATTGCTCTGCCAACTGGTTGTTCCTGATTAGTAAGCACGCGTGCATTTGGGCAATGTTTAGCATAATGTCCACGCTCACCACAGTTGTAGCATACGTCGTTTCTTTCCGGGCACTCATCGCTTCCATGTCCAATCCGGTTACAAGTGTAACATGTCACATCTATAGGGTTGCAGCGTCCGCTATGAAATTTGTTACAACGTTTGCACGGTCGCGCTCCTGACTGTATAGAATAAACTCTAGTCTTCTGAGGCGTAGAGGATGCTTGTGACTGCTGCTGACTGGACTTTGATGAACCGAAGAATCTACTGGATTTCTGTTTCTTAGGTGGAGATGGACATGTAGGACTTATAGCCATCATAACGGGTTCACAACTCGAATCTGTGAATTCTCGCTCCACCATCCTTGCTGCTTCCACTATGCTGAGATACGTCGTGAACTTTATGCTGCTCATTTGTCTTCTATATATTGGATTCAGACCCAGTCTGAATCGGTTTATCTTACGCTCTTCTGTTGCTACTTGATATGACGAGTAGCCGCAAAGTCTCGAGAACTCATGTTCATATTCATCAACAGTCTTAGTTCCTTGTTTCATTTGCATCAACTGCATCTCGAGTTCGTCTTGTTTGTCTGTTGGACAGTATTTGGCGTTGAACATCTCCAAGAACTGCTCCCAGTCCAGTGCCATAATTGCTTCCTCACCGTAGATGCTTCTTTGTGTTTTCCACCAGGCTCTAGCAGCTCCAATGAACAGTGCTGTAGCAAACTTAACTTTATTGCTGTCCAGACATTCTGAGATACTGAAGATTTCTTCAGTATGACTTATCCAATCTACCGCTTTTATTGGATCTACTGTGCCTTCAAACGTTAAGGAACCACTTGCTTTGAAATCTTTGAATCTACAGCCTTTTGGCTGCACAACTCGTTGATTGACATGAACGTTATCAGAATCAGATTCGCTTGACTGTTCAGTTTGCTTCTTTTTATATTTATTTCTCTTTTCAGTTTTCTTTATTGATTCAATTTGCTCTAGCATAAACTTGTTTTGTTGCTCATTATTCTGGGTTATTAGTTGTTGCATCATTTCCAGGACTTGCTCTGGGGTCATGCCACCTGATGGTCCACCTTCTCCTGACATAGCTCTGAAATTCAAGTCACTAAATGTTTAGCTCATTAGTCTATCACATTGTACCCTTTCATGCCCCGTCCTACTAGTCTCTGAAACCTATCTTAGTTCAAGCCATCCTGTCATGATTGATACTATAGCATTGCACAAGTTTGAGATCATGTATTACACGTAATACAATGATTCACTCAAACTATTGCTCTGATACCATCCTGTGAGACCCTCTGATTTCTCAAAGGTCTCAAGTCTAGGCCCAGTAGCAATGCAATATCAATAAGGAAACTAAGATAAAATTAACAATTGCGGAAATAAAGTTTATTACAAACAGAAACAGAATTTAAGTAGCAAAGTACAAACATCTAGACTATTACACAAAATCACATAATATAAACTAAACCCGAACCCCAAAGCTCTATTATCATCCAAATACCAAGATGTTGAAACAGGTTCTAATGCACTTCAAGCTCTTTCAGATTCCTGACCTATGTACTAGGTCCAGCCAATCCTTTGCCTTTACCTGAAAATAATGCAACAACGGGTAAGCTTATTTGCTTAGTGAGAATGTAGAATTTCACATTTAACATGCAATTATGAACGCGGAAGCACATGCACTGCACTCGGCTCATGCATGGCTTAGCTCTATATGCACTGCACTAGGCTCATGCACAGCTCAATCTCGAAGGGTCATTGGCCAATTAATGCTCTTTTGATGCCCGACTTTGCTCAGCTCCCAGTTATAAAACTGTTGTTGCTCTTGAGACTTTTAGACAAATTCATAAGGAATGCTCGGATGATGATAAATCCATACACACGCATCATTAGTGGGGATCAGCCACGTACTGGGCTAGCTACCAGTAAAAAGCTCTATATGGATATCATCGGAATGCTCAGCTCTAGCTACCCTCTGTGCTTTCATCACGTAAATCAGCACATGATAAGTCTAATATTAACCCAACACTGAGCAATAGTGATGGTGTTAAGCTTAACAATCAAATGACTCGTCAAAGAATAGAATCTGGAAGAATAAATGCTCAGCTCAACAAATCATAGTAAATATACTATGATGATATATAATAAGCTCAAGATCAGAATGCCAATAAAATCAGGATCATGCAACAAAAGTCTCAATTCACATAATATGCAGTTAAAGTGAAATCTACAACTCACTGTTACTGGCTATTTGTGCTCTTTTAGTTTCTGGCTCTGGCTCTGTTGCTCACAATCTGTAGTGGATTAGAACCACAATCTGACTTATGTCAGACTTTCAGTTGCTCATCATCTTGCTCGTTGCTCAATCTGTTATTAATATCATTTCTGATATTTATTAGCTCTTATATCATCTGAATAATATATATATTCAGTGTTCATTCAATTCAATAAGCTCAAGGTTCTTTCGTTGGTCTTTTAATCTCAATATCTCATTCTTGATCATATGATCATTAATCTCATTAAAACCTTTCTTAGTTTTCATTTGCTCAATGTAATTCTTAAGAAAGCATGTCTAATCATGTCATATACTTACTTGATGTTTATATGCTCATAAAGTTGCATTTTCGGAATCTAATCATATGTGATCATGCATATATTCATATGTTTTCTAATTGATAGTATTTCTTAAGTTTATAGATCTTTGATTTTAATGATTAATCATTCATATTTAAATATGGAAATCTGTTGTGTATTTTGAATTATAAAATCACATCCGGATCAGGACCAACCGAATTCGGATCATCCGGATTCGGTTCTAGGTCATCCGAAATGGCATATCCGAAATGGTGTATTTGATCCGTAGTGATACAAGATCCGAATTAGAAAATCTGAATTATGTTTGAGTTGAGATCCGAAATTGGTCCGAAATGGGGTCATCCGAATTAGCATCATCCGAAATGGGCCATCCGAATTAGATATTTTATCCGAAGTAGGATTTCATCCGAAATGAGCCATCCGAACTCGGATTATCCGAGTTCGGATCACCTTCCATTCGAAATGGTACTTCATCCAAAATAGCAAAGATATCTGAATTTAAGTATTTTGTCCGAAGTACAGATCCGAAATGGGGCTCCATCCGAATTCGGTGTCATCCGAATTCGGATCCCGTGTCTTCATAATTTTCCAGAAATTGTTCTTGGTGTTCATCTTTTATACTTACGGATTTTTCATAAAAATTCCCAAAAATCCATTTTATCATCATGCAACTTAACATAAAGTTGTATTATCATTATTTGGTTGATTTTATACTATTTTTCTTATCATTAACACCATAATCTGATCAAGATTGTCAAAAATAGGCACTTTTTGCCAAGAACACAATTTTATCAAAAAATTACATTTCCTTGCTTATTTTGGACAATCCAACTCATGATTTCTGTTTCTATAATTTCAAATTACTTAATTACATGATTTCAATTCATTTATTCTAACATGCAACACAAATTCATATTATAATTCTTTTTGGTTTCGGTTTATCTCAAAACCGAACCAAACTCTTTAAATATCGAAATTTAAACCAATTATTACCTTGAAATCTTGTAAATACTTGTTGTTTGATGTTTGTTGCAACCATTCTTGACTTCAATTCTTCAATAAATTGCAAATTTATGAACAATCTTGATATTTCTTGAGGTAGCCGTAAGTGAAGAAGATCAAGAAAGAGAGAGTAAAATTTTTCTTTAAATGTTGTTAATGCACATTTATGCTCATTAACTTGTTTTATATTTCCATTTTTGATAATAAATGAAATTAATCCCTCCACTTTGTATTTTACATTTCTTTAATTTTATCCTCTAAATAATTTAAAACACTTATATAATTTAATTAAATATTTTCATTTAATTTAATTAAATTACAATCAAATAATGTAATAAAATTACATTATTAGCTTAAAATCAGATATTATGCATTTGATCAAAAGTTAGGTTGTTTCAAAATCAAGTGAGTGATGTGTTCACTCAACCTGATCAACAGGCTGATGATAAGGAGGAAATGTCTGATGTGGAAGACAATGCAGATGATGTTGAACTGGATGATGAGCAGATGATAGCCATGCTTGTCAAAAGGTTCAACAAGAAAAGGTTTGGAAGAAACATGCTACAGGGAAGCTCAAATGCTGTCAAAAAGAAAGCATTTGACAAGACCAAAGCTGAGTGCTTCAAATGTGGCAAAACTGGCCATATAGCTGCTGACTGTGTGTCAAAAGCTGTTGGTCAGACATCCAAACCACACAAGACAAACAGAGATGATGGCTATAGGGTTAAGTACCTTATGGCCATGGCTAAGCTGAGGAAGTTAGAAAACTCAGTGGTTTCTAACCGGCAAAAGGGACTAATGGCAAAAACTTGTGACTGGGAGGAGTCTGATTCATCATCTGATGAAGAAGACAATAACTGTCTGATGGCTAACACTGATGTCCCATCAACAAGCAACTTCAAACAGGATCTGGCTGAAGCGGAAGCTTTCAGCAGCTTGGAGAACTGGAACCCTACAATGATGTATAAGGTACAAAATAAAAGAAGACTTGTCCACTCTTGGTGAGCTTCCAAACACTTTCATTCAAAAAGTGAATGGTAAATTAATCTGAACAAACAGGTTTGTCAGACCTCAAAACACTGACAGCTCGTGTGAACCTAGCTCAAAAGCTGTTGATGAAATGAGTTTTCCATCAAATAAGCTTGCTAAGTGTTCTGCTGATTCACACAAGCAAAAGAAAGGAAAACATGTCCAAACTGCAGCTGTGGACACCAAACCTGTTGACAAAACAGTCTTTGGGTCTAAAGCTGGTGTAAAAAGGCATACTAATCCTTTTAATGCTGAACATTTTGAAAATAAGTTTTCAAAAGGTAAGCAGTCTGTCTTTAACAAGAGTAAGTCTCAAGTTGAAGGCAAACCTGCTGTGATTTCAAATAAGTTTTCTAATCATAGTGGTAAACTGGTTTTAAATGAAAATAAGGAGTTAAAAACCAGAAATAATGATTATGTTGATAGGCAACATCAATCACATCTCAGGAAGGGCGAAGGCAAAGCCATTGCTCAGCCTGAGAGATCTGGGAATAAGTTTCCTAAACCTGTGGAAGTTCAAAAGCCAATTAAGCTTCCTATCTTTGACATCTGCCCTCCTAAAAAGAGGAAAGAAGAGACAGGCGAAGCTGTGGCTATTGAACTTTCCACTCAAGCTGTTGATTCATCAAAAAGTAATAAGTTTGCTAAACCTGCTGATGGAATCAACAGAAATAACCCAGAATGTGTTTCTGAAAGGTCTTCTTCCAAAAATTCTAAAAGGAGAAAGTGTTATAAATGTGGAATGAAGACACATCTGGCCAAAGACTGTCCTGAAACTGAGGACATGAGGCCTGCTGACTTTGATGGTTCCCTCACTGCCAACATAAACAGTGTTGGAAACATCTCAGTCAATAAGAGTGGTATTTAAACTGATACCATTCAAATAGGGAATATTAGTGTTGACATCACAAGTCCATCAACAAATGTTGATGAAGTAGGAGAACTCATCTCTATGATGAGTTCCCCTAAAATATCTAATATTCTTCTTATCACTCTACAGGAAAAACAACCATCCCAAGTTTGGTACTTGGACAGTGGCTGCTCAGGGCACATGACAGGTTGTAAGGACCTGCTGAGTGATCTCAGGCCTGAAAAAGGGCCAAAAGTCACATTTGGTGACAATGTACAGGGATCCACTGAGGGATATGGAACTCTTAAAGCTGGTGCTGCAGTGTTCAAAAGAGTAGCCTATGTGGTTGGGCTAAAACATAACCTTGTTAGCATAAGTCAACTGTGTGATGTTGGCTATAAGGTAAACTTTGATGAGCACCTGGGTTACATATTGGATTCCCAAGGCAAAGTTGTGTTGTGTGCTCAACGAAAGAAAGGTGTATATGTTGTGGACATGCAATCTGCTGATCCCACAACTGAAACCTGTTTTCTCACAAGAACAAATGCAGACTTAAACTGGTTATGGCACAAAAGGCTGTCAGACCTGAACTTCAAGAACATCAACAAACTCTGTAAGAAAGAGTTGGTGACAGGTTTGACTTCTATGACCTTTGTTAAAGATAAACTCTGCATAACTTGTGAGAAAGGCAAGCAAAGGAAATCATCATTTAAATCCAAACATAACATCTCTATTGATACTCCTCTCTTCTTAATCCATATGGACTTGTTTGGACCTGTTAATGTCCCAAGTCTAGGAGGAAGAAGATAGACTCTAGTAATGGTTGATGAGTTCTCCAGGTACACATGGGTTATCTTCTTGAAGAGCAAAAGAGAGGCTGCTAGAGAAATTATTGGATTTGTGAAAAAGATGGAAATGCTGAACTCTGCCCAAGTAAAGCAGCTTAAAAGTGATCATGGTACTGAATTCAGAAACAGTACTCTTGAGGACTTCTGTGAAGAGAAAGGAATCACTCAAAACTTCTCAGTTGTAAGAACTCCACAACAAAATTGAGTTGCTGAAAGGAGAAACAGAACTCTCATTGAAGCTGCTAGAACCATGCTGTGTGCATCTGGTTTACCATCATCATTCTAGGCTGAAGCTGTTAACACTGCCTGCTTCACCCAAAACAGATCTTTAGTGGTGAAAAGGTTCAACAAGACCCCCTATGAGCTGCTCAAAGGGAGGAAACCAAATGTCAGTTACTTCCATGTGTTTGGTTGTCCCTGCTTCATTTTGAATCAAAGGGACCAACTGGCAAAGTTTGAACCAAAAGCTGATGAAGGTGTGTTTGTTGGCTACTCTGCTATCTCTAAAGCCTACAGAGTGTACAACAACAAAAGAAAGGTGATAGATGAATCTATTAATGTCACCTTTGAAGAGTCCAAGAATGCTCCCACCAAAGCTGTTCCTGAATCAGTTTCAGGAGAATTAAACTTTGATGATCTAATGCATTCAAACAGTGAAGAGGACTCAAAAGCTTCCACAACACCTAGTTTGGAACCTGTTAATCATGATGGGCATGATGATGATTATGTCAATACACCCTGTGTGAATAAGTGTACTGACCTAATTACAACTGCATGTCCTAAACCTATCAATGCTGATTTTCCTGGTTCCTCTGCTGATATGTTCAACAGTGATCAGTCATGTTCAACACGTGAGCAGGCTCAAGACAACAGTGTGTCTGAAAATCTTGAGAGCTGTTCAACAGGACCTGCTGAAGCTGCTGATAACTCAGGAGAATCATCATTGAAGAATGATCCTAAGTGGATCATATGTCACCCCAATGATCAAATAATTAGTGACATCAACAAAGGGGTACAAACAAGGTGGGACAGCTTAGGGAACTTCTGTATGTTCTATAGTTTTGTTTCACTAATGGAGCCAAAGAAAGTGGATGAAGCACTAAAAGATGCCAATTGGATCACTGCCATGCAAGAAGAACTCAATCAGTTTGAGAGAAACAAGGTATGGAAGCTGGTCCCTGCACCTAAAGGCAAAACTATAATTGGCACTAAATGGGTTTTCAGGAATAAGATGGATGAGCAAGGTCATGTCATAAGAAATAAGGCAAGACAAGTTGCTCAGGGTTATTGAAACACCCATACAACTAATAGGAGTATTTCGATACCATTATACGTTAATTTATACAGAGTACTTGCGGAAATACGATCAAATTAAAACTTTTGCAATTAATAATCATAATCGTGATTCCAAACACTTTGCATAAGACACAACAGAGTGTCGGGAATCACAGAGCAAGGTAACTGGGGTTACAAGATTAAGTTATCCATTTAGTTACAAACGAATTAATAAACAGTGACTAATTCGCGTAAGTCCAAAAATGGAAGTCTGCTACTCCCGCCCCAATTATCCACAAAATATTGAGCTCCTATCCGAGCTCCAAACGATATTTAACAACTCGGTCCAGCCGGGCCTTTGCCCTTAACAGATCCTGATAAGAAATAACAACTATCGGGTAAACAACAAAGTTGTTTAGTGAGATTCTAGATTAAAGTACCATGCGATATATGAATGATGCCATGCAATGCCATGAATTCGACTAACAATTTTGGAGGCCAACTAATGGCTATAAGCTACCACATTGCGGTTACCATACACAAGCTTACCGTACAATGGGTTTACAATCTACTGCTCGATTACCACACCACAGGCTTATCGATATGCAGTTTACAATGATGCCATACGATTACCACAACAGGCTTATCGTTTTACAGGCAATAATGGTTACCACACTCAGGCTTACCATTATGATTCCGCTGGGTTACCACACTCAGGCTTACCGTCTCGGCGGAGAGGTCAAACGAACGAGCAACAACTTATCAACCGAGTGATAAACAATAATTATGATGTATGTGATGGCAAGGCATGAAAATGACAATAATGATACGAAAGCAGTAACATACAATTCATGATATGCATGCAAATACGTTAATACTAGAACTCACAGTGATATACAATACGCTCTCGGCCTCAAAACCGAGTTATAATTGTCAAGGTAAGAGTGATAGTCTTCACGCGACTTAACCCGTCAAAACCCCTACAAGTAGGTTCATAATATAATATTTATAAGTCTCACCGCTTACAATTTCTCAACTTTGATTCGGACATATTAGTCGTAAGATCTAATTAATTTCGGCCTCAATCTACACAATTATTTTGGGCTAATTTTTCTTCACAATTGGTGACAAAAGTTATTATGACAAACGATCCCGAGGACTAATTAAAATTACAATTTCAGGCCAACACTGGGTCGAGCTCGCCGAGTAAAGGACCGAACTCGCCGAGTTCTCCCATCCGAATTCGGGTCACACCAAATCTCAAGCCATCCGGATTCGGGTCAGGGACCATCCGAATTCCGGATCCCTTCCAACCGAAGCACGGTCCGAACTCGGTTCAAACCACATCCGAATTTCGGACCACCCCATCCGAATTCGGATCCCAAGTCATCCGGATCCTTAACTTAGAAATTTTTCTTTCAAAAATCAAGGGGGAACAAGCCGAGTTCACCAGGGAACTCGCCGAGTTCAATTACAGGTCTGCACTTTTGCCCTTCGGATTTAATGCTCAAAACTACCAACATTCCTTACATTTAATACAAACGGTTTGGAATCATTCCCAAACATATATATACTTTTCTAAACTCATTTTTACATTAAGAACATCATTTCATTCATTTTTAAATCCATGGGAGTTTATAAAACTCCATTTTCGGGTTTTTAAACTAAAACCCACCAACATTCGTAAAACTTGAATAATATGTTTTAAAATGATGATTCTAACTACATTTCATCATTATCCTTCAAGATCTAAAGATTTCTTCATGCTATTCATAAAAACCCATTTGGGTTTCTCATCTTCTTCAAACGAAGATGGAGAGGAGAAGAACAAGCAAGAGATTTATATAAATAAATGAGGTTACCTCTTGGATCTTTCAAAATAACCAAAAAGCTTCCACAAATCTGATTTCTTCTTCTTCTTCTTCTCTTTTCTCTCTATTTTGGAGTTTTGGTAAAAAGGTGAACACACACATATGGGTGTGTGTTCCCTGCGTATGTATAAAACAAGAAAAAGGAGGTTTCTCCTTCTTTTTCCTTTCCAACCCACATCTTTCATACATTTACCATTTCTACCTTGGAATTATTTGCATTTCTTTTAAAGTCCTTTCTACATATTCAAGACTTATATCGTAAAAATTCGTACACCAACATTCATTCATATGTTTTGGAATTAATTAATATTCCGTATCGTATTTTAATACAATAACCTTAATTACTCATTATATTAAATAATTGGGTTGTTACAGTTATAGACAGGAGGAAGGAATTGACTATGATGAGACATTTTCTCCTGTGGCCAGGCTAGAAGCAGTTCGTTTGTATCTAGCCTACGCTGCTCATAAGAGCATTAAGGTATCTTAAATGGATGTAAAGAGTGCATTTTTGAATGGGAAGCTGCAAGAAGAAGTTTATGTCAAGCAGCCTCCAGGTTCTGAAAATGAACAATATCCAGGCTTTGTCTATAAGTTGGACAAAGCACTCTATGGTCTCAAACAAGCCCCTAGAGCCTGGTATGACACTCTTACTGAATTCCTTATGAGCAATGGGTATTCCAGAGGTAAAGTGGATACTACACTGTTCATAAAGAAGGTGAAATCTGATATTATGCTTGTTCAAATTTATGTGGATGATATAATATTTGGTTCTACCAATGAGCAGTTATGCAAGAATTTTTCATTACTCATGAAATCTAAATATGAAATGAGTATGATGGGAGAACTTACTTTCTTTTTAGGATTACAGGTTAAACAAACCTCAACTGGAATTTTCAAAAATCAAAGAAAGTATACCTTAGATCCCTTGAAAAAGTTTAAATTTGATCAAAGTTCTCCTATTAACACCCCAATGGCAACCAATTTAAAATTGGATGCTGATACTAGTGGCAAAGCTGTTTCAGTAACAGCTTACAGAGGTATGATTGGGAGCTTGCTATACTTAACTGCTAGTAGACCTGATATTATGTTTGCCACCTGTCTGTGTGCTAGGTTCCAAGCTGATCCAAAGGAATCTCATCTAGCTGCTGTTAAAAGAATCTTCAGATACCTGAAGGGTACACCAGGTTTGGGTCTTTGGTATCCCAAAGACTCAAGCCTTGAACTAACAGGTTATTCAGATTCTGATTTTGCAGGCTGCAGGCTAGATAGGAAAAGCACAACAGGTGGATGTCAACTCCTTGGTGGTAAGTTCATAAGTTGGTGTAGCAAGAAGCAGAACTCAGTGTCTACTTCTACTGCTGAAGCTGAGTACATTGTTGCTGGAAGCTGCTGTGGGCAGCATCTGTGGATGCAGCATCAGCTTTAAGATTATGGGCTTGTTTATAGGAAAATTCCTATTCTGTGTGATAACACAAGTGCCATAGCCATTTCCAACAATCCAGTATTTCATTCAAGAACAAAGCATATTGAAGTCAGACATCACTTCATCTGGGATCACATTCAGAAAGATAACGTGGAGGTAAGTTTTATTTCCAGAAATGAACAGCTTGCAGACATTTTCACCAAACCTCTTGATGAAACCAGGTTTAATTACCTTGTCAGCAAGCTGGGCATGTTAAACAAAAGTGACTAAGTGTCCTCAAAGGTCTAAGACTTTGTATGTCTCACACTGATCAAGTTTCTCAGAACAGCTTAGACAGAACAGGCTCTGCATGTTATGTACTTAGCCATTTTTCTGAAATCCTTGAACAGCTTGAGCATACAACAGGCGAACAAAAACAGTTTACTCGTCCAGCCTGCTCTGATGGTCCATTCTTCACTCTGCTCATTCCCTCACACTGATTTACAAGACAGTGTCTTGTAACCTGCTCAGCTATTGGACACAACCTGTTCCTACATGGTTGAACAGGCTGGGGGAACAGCTTGAAGAATGAACAGCTTGTGACGACCCTGCTCATCACAGGTTTGACCAACAGCTTAGACTAACAGTTTTTAATTACCTTTCTTCACAATTAAGTTACTTAATTTCTGTTTTATTTAACTTAATTACTGCGGATAATGTGGGTTACGTGTGTTAGTGATTAAAATGGGCTCAAGTGGACTTTGCTTCAAATAGCTAACATGAAAGGTGTTGTGAATTCCTGCCAACTCAGCGGGCAAATCTAACTTATAAGCTTGAGCACCGACACGCTCGGTAATAGGAAACGGTCCAACATATCGAGGACTTAACTTTCCTCGCTTTCCGAATCTCATAATTCCCTTCCACGGAGATACCTTCAGCATCACTGAATCTCCCACTGCAAACTCAATATCTTTATGACGTTTGTCCGAATATGCTTTCTGTCGATCTTGGGCAGCTTTGATCCTCTCACGAATAATCTGGATCTTATCATGCGTCTCTTGAAGCAATTCGGGGCCCGCTAACGGTTTCTCGCCTGCTTCTCGCCAACACGTCGGGGTTCGACACTTTCGGCCATACAACGACTCATATGGAGCCATCTTTATCGAAGAATGATAACTATTATTGTAGGCGAATTCTACAAGTGGCAAGTGCGTATCCCAATTTCCACCAAGCTCGATCACGCACGCACGCAACATATCTTCCATTGTTTGATTAGTGCGCTCAGTCTGGCCGTCGGTCTGGGGACGAAATTCCGTACTCAAATTAACACGCGTCCCCAACTGATCTTGCATACTTTGCCAAAATCTCGAAGTAAACCTCGAGTCACGATCCGAAACAATAGACTTTGGAATCCCATGGCGCACAATAATCTCGTCGATATACATTCGCGCCAATCTTTCCAAAGGAAAGTTTTCTCGTATCGGCAAGAAGTGTGCGGATTTTGTCAGTCGATCCACAATAACCCATATAGCATCATGTTGTCTTTGGGTCTTCGGAAGCTTTACCACAAAATCCATCGTGATGTGGTCCCACTTCCATTCGGGTATCTCAAGGGGTTGTAAATTTCCAGATGGTTTTTGATGTTCGGCCTTGACTCGCAAGCAAGTCAGACACCGTTCGACATGATTACCAACGTCTCGCTTCATTCCGGGCCACCAATACTCGGATTTCAAATCCTGATACATTTTTGAACTCCCGGGGTGAATTGAGAACTTCGAATTATGACCATCCTCTAAAATGGTTTTGCGCACGCCGCCGATCTTAGGTACCCAAATGCGATCTCTAAACATCTTCAGGCCATTGCTACCTTCGGTTAACAATACACTCTGACCCACCATTCTTTCAGCTTTAATATTTTCTTCCTTAAGGCCCTCGACCTGCCACCTTCGAATGTCGTCAAGGATAGAGGAAGTCACAACTACATGCGTTAGCGCATAGCAGGTAGCTTCTGGATATCTCTTTCGGCTCAAGGCGTCAGCTACTACATTGGCTTTTCCAGGGTGATAAAGGATTTCACAGTCATAATCCTTAATCAACTCCACTGCACGTCGCTGACGCATGTTTAACTCTTTCTGATCGAAGATATGTCTCAAACTTTTATGATCAGTAAACAACTGGCACCTAGTACCATATAAGTAATGCCGCCAGATTTTTAAAGCAAACGTGACAGCATCGAACTCCAAGTCATGAGTCGGACGACTCTTTTCATAATCCTTTAGCTGTCTGGATGCATACGCTATCACTTTTCCTCGTTGCATTAGCACACATCCCAATCCATTTATCGAGGCATCGCTATAAACGGTAAAATCTTCGTTTCCTTCCGGCAACGCAAGCACAGGAGCGTCAGTCAACCGACTCTTCAAAATTTGAAACGCCTCAATCTGTGGCTTTTCCCACACAAACTTCGCATTCTTACGAGTCAACGAAGTGAGTGGGACGGCTATTTTAGAAAAATCTTGGATGAATCGTCGATAATAGCCGGCCAATCCAAGGAAGCTACGAATTTCAGCAACATTTCTCGGCGCTTCCCAACTTTTAATGGCCTCGATCTTGGAGGGATCCACAGAAACACCCTCACAAGATATAACATGCCCTAAAAATTGCACTTGTCGTAGCCAAAACTCGCACTTGGAGAATTTGGCATACAACTGTTCGCCTCGAAGAAGTTCGAGCAATTGTCTCAGATGAACTGCATGATCCTCCTCCGTCTTAGAATACACCAAGATGTCGTCGATAAACACTATAACCGACTTGTCAAGCATTGGACGGCACACCCGATTCATTAAATCCATAAAGGCTGCAGGAGCATTAGTGAGCCCAAAAGGCATCACTAAGAACTCATAGTGTCCATATCGGGTCCGAAAAGCCGTTTTTGGCACATCTTCTTCACGTACCTTAAGTTGATGATAACCTGATCGAAGGTCTATTTTCGAGAAATAAGCAGCTCCTTGTAATTGATCGAACAAATCATCGATACGAGGCAAAGGATACTTATTCTTTATAGTCACCTTATTCAGTTCTCTATAATCTATGCACATTCGCAAGGTTCCGTCTTTCTTACGCACGAATAACACTGGAGCACCCCAAGGCGAGGTACTCGGCTGAATGAACCCTTTCTCTAATAATTCCTCCAGTTGTGCCATCATTTCCTTCATCTCCGAAGGTGCTAAACGATACGGGGCACGCGCAATTGGTGCAGCTCCCGGCACCAATTCAATCCGAAACTCTACGGATCGATCCGGTGGTAATCCCGGTAAGTCATCAGGAAACACGTCGGGATATTCGTTAACCACTGGTACATCCTTGAGGTTTTTCCCTTCTTTCTTAGTATTTAACACACAAGCCAAGAAGCATTGACAACCCTTACCTAAACTTTTCCGAGCCTTAGCCACCGAAATCACTGCGGCTTCCCTTTTACGTCTATCCCCATACACAAATATTTCTTCGCCTTCCGGCGTGAACAAACGAACGATTCTATTAGCACAAGAAATAGTGGCAAGGTTATTGGCCAACCAATCCATGCCAGCTATTACATCAAATTCTTTGGTGTCTATGGGGACAAGGTCAATATCAAAATTATGTCCGTCTAGGGTCAGCACACAATCGTAGTATATTTGGGTGGCACTGACCGATTTTCCGCTTGCCACATCAACAGATAAGGGAAAAGGCATTAAAGAAGGTATAATATCTAACTTTCGTGCAAATGCTTTGGAAATAAAAGACACACTTGCACCAGAATCGAACAATACTACAGCAGGTAAAGAATTTAGGAGAAAAGTACCGGTTACGACATCCGGCACATCTTGCGCCTCAGCAGCTGTAATCTGATAGACTCTGGCTTGAGGCTTGGGTGGATTCCCCTTTGATTGGGAGGAACCACCCACAAAACTAGGCTTTGCAACTGAGCCTTTACTTTCCGATGTCGTCAATCTCTTCTTCGGGCAATTCCGAGCGAGGTGGCCCATCTGGCCACATTCGTAGCATGCATCACTTCTTTTGGGGCACGCAGGACGTATGTGTCCCTCTTCCCCACATCCATGACAAACAATAGGGGACAAACATTCCCCACGATGAAGTTTCCCGCAACGATTACACGTAGGCACCGAATTGGAAAACTGAGATTTGGACTGAAAGTTGTTGGAGCTAGCCGGCTTCTTTGAGTGCCTTGACGATTGGGAACGTGAACGGGAGTCCACGTTCTTCGAAAATGATTGTTGGGGTTGCTTAAACGTCCCCGACGAAGACTCAACCTTCGCTTTCTTTGATCCAGCCGCCTCTTGTTCCCTACGGAACAATTCATACTCTCGGAGTCGCGCATACTCCACAGCTTTTTCGAACGATTCCACTGCGCGAACAGTCACCATTTCGCGAATCTCACTTCGCAGTCCTTCCACAAAGTAGTCAGTCTTTTGTTTCTCGTCAGCAATCACTGACCCCACAAACATTGCCTTCGAGTTAAACTCGATCAGATAATCATCCACTGATAGCTCTCCTTGCTGAAATGTCAGGAAGTCTCTTTTAATCTTCTGCACCGCAACAGCGGGACAGAAATGTTTGTCAAACCTGGTCTTGAACTCTACCCAGGACATTTTCGCCGCAACATCTAAACCCATTATCTCGACCTCTGAATCCCACCACGTTAAAGCAGGACCAACAAATTGCGCAGCCGCATACTGCACCTTTTTGTCGTCGCTGACGTCAGTGACTCGGAATAATTTTTCGATTGCCTTGATCCAGTCCAAGGCCTCCACAGTAGTTGCCCGTCCATTGAACGCTGGAGGACGACAACCAATGAAATTCTTATACGACATTCCCCTTTTTGACTTAGAGGAGCCGTGCTTCCGTTCTTTATCTTTCTTGGGCCTTTCTGCCCTACTTCCACTTCCGGCGCCTTCAGTATTATCGTTACTTGCTTGCTCCCCCTCAGCATTATTTTTCTTTCCCTGAACATTCTGGGAAGCAAGTAATTGGGTCATTAGCTCATTCTGCTGGCGATTTTGCTCCAGCATTTGCGCCATCATCTGCATCATTTGGTCCTCTCTGGACCCTCCACCAGTACGGAAACTGGATTCATTTTCATAATCTGGAGACTGATCCCTGCCTCCCCCATCATTTGAATGTTCTACCTCCTGGTGTAGAACGCGATTCGACTGGTTATCCGACATTGTCTGCAACCAACAGTTACAAGTCGGTTCACACTTCTTTCACACCAAAGTGTGCACATGAAATTTATTTGTATGCATATGTATATATATATAATTATGCTTACGTCAAGTCATAATCTTAAAAGTCTACCCAATATTATCCCATCCTAGGCCAAAGGTCAATTGTAATTGTTATAATATTGCCGCCTAGGTGGGTCAATAACAGCATCTGAAACCGTGCTCACAGTAGAGTATCGTCGACTATACTCTGTCTATGAGCTCCAGCTCTGATACCAAATTGAAACACCCATACAACTAATACGAGTATTTCGATACCATTATACGTTAATTTATACAGAGTACTTGCGGAAATACGATCAAATTAAAACTTTTGCAATTAATAATCATAATCGTGATTCCAAACACTTTGCATAAGACACAACAGAGTGTCGGGAATCACAGAGCAAGGTAACTGGGGTTACAAGATTAAGTTATCATCTTAGTTACAAACGAATTAATAAACAGTGACTAATTCGCGTAAGTCCAAAAATGGAAGTCTGCTACTCCCGCCCCAATTATCCACAAAATATTGAGCTCCTATCCGAGCTCCAAACGATATTTAACAACTCGGGCCAGCCGGGCCTTTGCCCTTAACAGATCCTGAAAAGAAATAACAACTATCGGGTAAACAACAAAGTTGTTTAGTGAGATTCTAGATTAAAGTACCATGCGATATATGAATGATGCCATGCAATGCCATGAATTCGACTAACAATTTTGGAGGCCAACTAATGGCTATAAGCTACCACATTGCGGTTACCATACACAAGCTTACCGTACAATGCGTTTACAATCTACTGCTCGATTACCACACCACAGGCTTATCGATATGCAGTTTACAATGATGCCATACGATTACCACCACAGGCTTATCGTTTTACAGGCAATAATGGTTACCACACTCAGGCTTACCATTATGATTCCGCTGGGTTACCACACTCAGGCTTACCGTCTCGGCGGAGAGGTCAAACGAATGAGCAACAACTTATCAACCGAGTGATAAACAATAATTATGATGTATGTGATGGCAAGGCATGAAAATGACAATAATGATACGAAAGCAGTAACATACAATTCATGATATGCATGCAAATACGTTAATACTAGAACTCACAGTGATATACAATACGCTCTCGGCCTCAAAACCGAGTTATAATTGTCAAGGTAAGAGTGATAGTCTTCACGCGACTTAACCCGTCAAAACCCCTACAAGTAGGTTCATAATATAATATTTATAAGTCTCACCGCTTACAATTTCTCAACTTTGATTCGGACATATTAGTCGTAAGATCTAATTAATTTCGGCCTCAATCTACACAATTATTTTGGGCTAATTTTTCTTCACAATTGGTGACAAAAGTTATTATGACAAACGATCCCGAGGAGGACTAATTAAAATTACAATTTCAGGCCAACACTGGGTCGAACTCGCCGAGTAAAGGACCGAACTCGCCGAGTTCTCCCATCCGAATTCGGGTCACACCGAATCTCAAGCCATCCGGATTCGGGTCAGGGACCATCCGAATTCCGGATCCCTTCCAACCGAAGCACGGTCCGAACTCGGTTCAAACCACATCCGAATTTCGGACCACCCCATCCGAATTCGGATCCCAAGTCATCCGGATCCTTAACTTAGAAATTTTTCTTTCAAAAATCAAGGGGGAACTCGCCGAGTTCACTAGGGAACTCGCCGAGTTCAATTGCAGGTCTGCACTTTTGCCCTTCGGATTTAATGCTCAAAACTACCAACATTCCTTACATTTAATACAAACGGTTTGGAATCATTCCCAAACATATATATACTTTTCTAAACTCATTTTTACATTAAGAACACCATTTCATTCATTTTTAAATCCATGGGAGTTTATAAAACTCCATTTTCGGGTTTTTAAACTAAAACCCACCAACATTCGTAAAACTTGAATAATATGTTTTGAAATGATGATTCTAACTACATTTCATCATTATCCTTCAAGATCTAAAGATTTCTCCATGCTATTCATAAAAACCCATTTGGGTTTCTCATCTTCTTCAAACGAAGATGGAGAGGAGAAGAACAAGCAAGAGATTTATATAAATAAATGAGGTTACCTCTTGGATCTTTCAAAATAACCAAAAAGCTTCCACAAATCTGATTTCTTCTTCTTCTTCTTCTCTTTTCTCTCTATTTTGGAGTTTTGGTAAAAAGGTGAACACACACATATGGGTGTGTGTTCCCTGCGTATGTATAAAGCAAGAAAAAGGAGGTTTCTCCTTCTTTTTCCTTTCCAACCCACATCTTTCATACATTTACCATTTCTACCTTGGAATTATTTGCATTTCTTTTAAAGTCCTTTCTACATATTCAAGACTTATATCGTAAAAATTCGTACACCAACATTCATTCATATGTTTTGGACTTAATTAATATTCCGTATCGTATTTTAATACAATAACCTTAATTACTCATTATATTAAATAATTGGGTTGTTACAGTTATAGACAGGAGGAAGGAATTGACTATGATGAGACATTTTCTCCTGTGGCCAGGCTAGAAGCAGTTCGTTTGTATCTAGCCTACGTTGCTCATAAGAGCATTAAGGTATCTTAAATGGATGTAAAGAGTGCATTTTTGAATGGGAAGCTGCAAGAAGAAGTTTATGTCAAGCAGCCTCCAGGTTCTGAAGATGAACAATATCCAGGCTTTGTCTATAAGTTGGACAAAGCACTCTATGGTCTCAAACAAGCCCCTAGAGCCTGGTATGACACTCTTACTGAATTCCTTATGAGCAATGGGTATTCCAGAGGTAAAGTGGATACTACACTGTTCATAAAGAAGGTGAAATCTGATATTATGCTTGTTCAAATTTATGTGGATGATATAATATTTGGTTCTACAAATGAGCAGTTATGCAAGAATTTTCATTACTCATGAAATCTAAATATGAAATGAGTATGATGGGAGAACTTACTTTCTTTTTAGGATTACAGGTTAAACAAACCTCAACTGGAATTTTCATAAATCAAAGAAAGTATACCTTAGATCTCTTGAAAAAGTTTAAATTTGATCAAAGTTCTCTTATTAAAACCCCAATGGCAACCAATGTAAAATTGGATGCTGATACCAGTGGCAAAGCTGTTTCAGTAACAGCTTACAGAGGTATGATTGGGAGCTTGCTATATTTAACTGCTAGTAGACCTGATATTATGTTTGCCACCTGTTTGTGTGCTAGGTTCCAAGCTGATCCAAAGGAATCTCATCTAGCTGCTGTTAAAAGAATCTTCAGATACTTGAAGGGCACATCAGGTTTGGGTCTTTGGTATCCTAAAGACTCAAGCCTTGAACTCACAGGTTATTCAGATTCTGATTTTGCAGGCTGCAGGCTAGACAGGAAAAGCACAACAGGTGGATATCAACTCATTGGTGGTAAGTTGATAAGCTGGTGTAGCAAAAAGCAGAATTCAGTGTCTACTTCTACTGCTGAAGCTGAGTACATTGCTGCTGGAAGCTGCTGTGAGCAGCATCTGTGGATGCAGCATCAGCTTGAAGACTATGGGCTTGTGTATAGGAAAACTCCTATTTTGTGTGATAACACAAGTGCCATAGCCATCTCCAATAATTCAGTATTTTATTCAAGAACAAAGCATATTGAGGTCAGACATCACTTCATCAGGGATCACATTCAGAAAGGTAATGTGGAGGTAAGTTTTATTTCCACAAATGAACAGCTTGCAGACATTTTCACCAAACCTCTTGATTAAACCAGGTTTAATTACCTTGTCAGCAAGCTGGGCATGTTAAACAAAAGTGACTAAGTGTCCTCAAAGGTCTATGACCTTGTATGTCTCACACTGCTCAAGTTTCTCAGAACAGGCTATGCATGTTCTGTACTTAGCCATTTTTCTGAAATCCTTGAACAGCTTGAACATACAACAGGCTGAAAAAAAACAGTTTACTCGTCCAGCCTGCTCTGATGGTCCATTCTTCACTCTGCGCATTCCTTCACACTGATTTACAAGACATTGTTTTGTAACCTGATCAGCTATTGGACACAACCTGTTCCTACATGGCTGAACAGGTTGAGGGAACAGCTTGAAGAATGAACAGCTTGTGATGACCCTGTTCATCACAGGTTTGACCAACAGCTTAGACCAACAGTTTTTAATTACCTTTCTTCACAATTAAGTTACTTAATTTCTGTTTTTATTTAACTTAATTACTGCGGATAATGTGGGTTACGTGTGTTAGTGATTAAAAAGGGCTCAAGTGGTCTGACAAACGGTCTGACATGGACAACTGTTCTGTTTTCCGTTAACGACCTTTTTAAATCAACCGCCCAAATGTTTCTCTCTCATACCCACTCACATTCAAATCCTATAAATACCTCATACTGTTACATCTTCGTCTTCCTCACTATTACCATAAACCTTCTAAGAACCCTAAAAATTCGACTAAGTGTCTTGTGCTTCTGCTACTTTCCCTACTCTCAAAATGGCTCACAGAAACAACCCCTTCCAACCAGTATTTGTTGGTGATGATGTACAGAAACATTCATCAGTCACCACAATGCTAACCCTCAAACCCACAAACTACATTGCCAACCTCATAATCCCCAAAAACTATGTGGGGAAAGGTTATGATCAAATGGTGGAGTTTTTAACAGTTCATCCGTTGAACTATGCCATGACTGCTACTCCTGGTGTCAAGTACCAGGAGATGGTGTACGAGTTTTGGTACACTTGTTCCTACAACCCCAACACCAAAGTCATCAAGAGGACTATTCTCAATAGGACTCAGACCATTGAGATTCAGGGAGGTTCTTCATCTGCCCATTGCTGATTCATATGACATGCCCCAGCCTGAAAATGAGCAAATGGGAAATTTGCTACGCTTCTGTGGTGTAGCAGAACCCAAAATTGGAGCTACGCTGTACAGGAAGGATTCGTCTCCTACCTACAGCTTTCTGTTTGCCTCAGTGATGATGAGCTTCAGCAGCAAAGTTGGTTCATTTGACCAACTGAGCCGTGATGAAATCCCAATAGTCCTACAGCTGGTGGATGGGACAACAATCGACATGGCTAAGTGGATCTTTCTGAACTTGAGGTACCTGGTGCAGCAAGAGCCAAGACCAGCTGCTGTCCGATACCCCAGGTTTCTGAGCCTCATATTCAGACACATTTGTGGTGAGCACCTGTACAACTCTCAGCCTTTACTTCATACTGCTGCATTCCCTGTGATAGGGAATAGAGTTTTCTACACTGCTGTTCTTCCAAATGAACCTCCTCTGTCCACACCAATGAGGAGGTTGTTAGGATTGGTGGAAGGACCCTCTGCTGTTAGGGTGGATCCAGAAGCTGCTCCCAAGAGAAAATCCAAAGCCAGGTCCAAACTTGTTAAGAGGACCCTGGCAACCACTGAAGCTGGGCCTGTGCAATAGAAGGCCAAAACAGCTCAGTCTGAGTCTGCACTCTTAGCCTTTGTGGCTGAGGGGGAGCAGGCTCCTCACCCTGGTTCATTCGTTGAACCTGAAGCCTCTGTGGCTGGTGCCTTTGTAGCACTTGAGACTATGGAACAGGCCAACCCACCGGTTTCTGACCCAGTCTCAAAACCTGTCCAGTCTGAACCCCTCATCACCTCTCCACAATCACCCACTTCATCCATCCACTACCAACGAAAATCACTCTCCAAAAAGAAACCAGCCCAAACAACCACCTCCTCTGTTCCCTCCCAACAGGGTTCAGTTGTAAGAGAAGCCACCCCTGCTGCCTCTCCTATATTGGGAGAAGGTTCAGCACAATTGGAGACTGCTTCACTCCAACCTGAGTCCACCCAGAGTCAGCCTAGACCCTCTCGTTCCTCCCAACAGGAACCAGTTGTACAAAAGGAGATAACCGCCTCAACTATTCCAGCCTCCCAACAGGCTGAGAATATTGAAAGACAGGAGCCCTCTCCACTCCATACTGAGTCCACACTGTCCCCCACTCAAACTTCTTTACACCCTGAGTCTGCACGAGGTGCCCACACTGCTGGTATAGACCAATCAGCAGCTCAGCCTCAAACTTCTGCTCCCCATGATACAGCTGTTTTACACCAAACAGCTGCTGAGGGACCAACATCCCAAGCTGATGAACCTCAGGGCTCATACCATCCCTTTGGTGAGGCTGCTCCTTCTATGCAAACTCCTTCAGCAGGTTTCACCACTGCTGATGTTGAAATGCATATCCCATCTCCCCATGATGAGGTGCTTTTACACCAAGGCACTGCAGAGGGAACACCCACTGGTCTTCATGAGGATGTTGCAACACAAGCAGCATCTGAAAGGCCCCCAACATCAACCCCTTCTCCTGATGAAGCAGCTACAGCCGCTGCTGCGGGACCCTTTGACCCCTCCAAGCTGGGCCACATTACTTTTGCCCAGGCTATGGAGCTTCTCTCAAATGTTCCTCTTCCCTCTCCATCACATTCTCATACAACAGCCTCATCATCATCTTCTCCATCCACTCAATCTAAGCAGTCCACCCATACACCTCCATCTCCTAAAGACTTGCCTTTGAAGGATCAGCTTTCTCTGCTGACCAACAAAGTTGGTTCTTTAGAAACTACTATGACCTCTCTACCCTCTCTTATTTCAGACTCTGTGTCTGAACAGCTTAAGGGGTTCTTTGATTTGTTCAAGGACTCCTTCCCTGCCACTCCACAAACAGATAATTCTCCACAGCTGCTAGCACTCACTGCACAGCTGCAAAATGTTTCCACCTCCCTATCCTCAATTCTTTCACTACAACAGGACTCTGTGTCCTCAATGACAGCTATTTCTCAACAGCTGTCATCTCTCCTAACTTCTTGCAATTCTACACTTCCTGATACTCTGGCCAGCTTGAACACACTCATTGGCTCCCTATCAAATTCTGTGTCATCAAACCTTGCTGATGTGCAAGATTCTCTAGAATTACATCTTGCACAGCTTCAAAGTTTGCTGTTCACAGCTTCTGATAGGGAAAACATTGTTAAGCTGACCTCCCTTGCTGATACCCAATCCTCTTCTCTTCAAACCTGTCTTACCCAGCTTGCAGAGGTGAAGGACAACTTGGCATTCTTAGTGAATAGCAGTGTTGGCCCAAGGCCTGCTGCCAAAACTGCTGGCAAGCCTGATGACTTCGTGTCTTCAGGCAGACCAGGTGTTGAAGGTGCTGGAACATCTCCTTCAAAGGGGGAGAAGTAATCTGCCTCGAAGACTAAGTCTAAGGGGGAGAAAACTTCTTCTCCTAAGGAGAAATCAGTTCCTACAATACTCACTGGTCAACCAGCAGGTGCTTCAACAAGTACACTGGATGGTGCCTCCCACGCTGCTCAGCCTACTCAGGCTGAATCTCCAATCCCTGCTCAGTCTAAGGGGGAGGAAACTATTACTGAGGACAGGCCAAGCAGCAGAAGGAGGCATCTGATTTTAGAAGAAGAAGAGGAAGAGGAGGAGGAAAGTCCTGAAGCTGCTGTCACTACAGCAGCTAAAGGAAAAGAAAAAGTAGCAACTGATCCCCAACAGCAGAAAGCAGCAGAGATCAAATTTCACAAAGCCAGGACCAAAGAAATGGGTCTTCCTATGCACAAATATTTTAAGTTTTGAGAAGAACAGCTTCAAGCCTTGGAAGCTTTAAGAAAAGAAGAAGAATCTGCAAAAGTTACTAAGTCTTTTGCACTTCAAGAGGCAAGGAAAGTTAAAATGTCCTCTCTTGTTGTTCAAAAGAAAATTTTGGAAGCTGCTAAGGGATCAGCAGAAGAGAAGGAAGCTGAAAAAGAAAAAGGTGTTCTAGTCTCAGTGACCAAAACTTCAGTGCCTTCTGCAAGAGCTCAATTTCACTTTGACAACCTGGCAAGAAGAAAATTTCAAGATGTTGCTGATAGAAGGCTTGCTAAGAGAGCAATTGTCAAAGCTGTGCCCATTTCAAGAAAAGGCAGTCAGTGGAATTTAAAAATAACCAGAATGGGTGCAACAGGACCAGAACTAGAAACATATGACTACACTGACGTTGCACAAATGGGGTACAGAGAATGGATTGAGCTGGAAGTTGCTCTGAGTGAGTCTAAGTCTGAAACTGCTAAGACTATCAGAGCATATGTAAAGAAGGTGATGGAGAGAGTGAAGAATCTTGGCCTGATCTCCAAAGAAGTAAGTGAAGGTGTCTATGTGACACAACCAAAAATAAAGGCCAGGAGGACAAGGAAGGACACTGAGATGGAACAACTCCTCATCCTGATAGAACAAGGTGACTATGCTATTGAGATGAAAGGAGTTGATCACAGCCTGCCTAGTGGAATTGAGTTTGAGGATGGCAAGATCATTGAAGAGCCTGAGCTGGGGGCATTTTTTGTAGATCCCTTAACTCAGAAGAAATGCTTTCAGAGAGCATCAGATCTATACAAGGTGGATCTGAGACAGCTTGTAGCCTTCAGACTTGCAGTTTCATTCAGGCAGTCAAGCAGGTGGAGAGCAGCTATCTGGGATCAGCTCAGAGGCTGTTATGAAAGAGGTGAACTTGAGGATCCCAAGTTTATGATAATAAGAAGTGAGATTCAAGAACTTGAGGATACCAGAGAGCAACTTGAGAAGATGTTTGAAGGTCCCCCTCCATTGTGATGAAGTCCATCTGCCATCTGGGTAGGTGAAGAATGGAAGCTGTCCATCAGTTGGACAGGCTTACCATTATCTGCTTCCAACAAAAACAGTCCAATGTACATTAGTTGTACTTTATTTACATATGTTGTAATTTTATTTTACATTAGTTGTAATATACATCAGTACATCAGTTGTACTTTTGTAAGAACATGTGTTGTTCTAATGTAATCAAAAATCAGTGTATATATAAACTGATCTTTTACTTTATGTTGATGTTGTAATTTTATTTCAACAAATGTACTGTAAAAATATATAGTGACTTTTGATAAGACCAGCTTAGACTGGTTATTGCAAATAGGGGGAGATTGTTAGGCACAAAAAGGCCTCAGTCAAACCTATTCTGCATCTGAGGGGGAGATTATTAATCAAACCTGTTGATGCCTTTGAAGGTTGAATTTAAGGCCTGTTATATGCCTTATTGAAACCTGAAAATGGTTTGCAATATCAGCCTAAAGCTGTTCTATGTGTTGCATGTGTTGCAACAAAGACAGTTTTGCCCAAGCTGTTCTGTCTGCTGAACAGGCTGGACATAAACTGTCTACGCTGCTCTACACTGGTGAGCAGCTTGGGCAGTTTATAAGTGTTCTGTTCTTTGTTAACAGAACCTGTTCTTTGTGAACAGGCTAAACACTTTATGGAATGTGTTTCCAAGTCCTCATGTATTGTTTTTTACTGCAAGATCAGTTTAAAAATTCGAAGACAAAGTGGAAATCAGAACTGCTCAGCCTGCCCAAGCTGTTCTGCTACATGAAGACAAAAGGTTATTTGAAAAAGGGTGACAGACCTTTTTCTTATATCAAAATAGGCCTTTACAAGGAAGAAAAACACAAAGTTGACATTCCTTATTTGGTTAAAGGCAATGCAACAGTAGACAAAGTGAAAAGACAAAATTTCTGTCCATATGAAGACAAGTCTGCTTTTCAGAAAAGTGCAGAAAAGGTTATGTTGTCTTTTCAACAAGACTTCTCCTCTTTCATTCCGTCCAATGAAGAAGTTTCACTTAGATCCTCTGAGTAAGTATAAAAAGAAACTTCCAAGGATTGAAAGTTTAAGCCAAAAAGCTAAGTGCTGAAACCAAGAGTGAACGTGCATTCAAAGTGTGTCTTTCATGCATGCAAGTCTGCTTGAATAAAACAGTGCTCAGTGTCTAAGCTGTTCTTCTTCAAGCTGTTCCTCAGAGTCTTGTAAACACAGTGAGTGATTCTTAGTGAGTGTGTTCATTGTAATTAGTTTAAGTCAGTCTTAGACTAGTTAGACATACTGTTGTATCTGTCATCTCAGCTTGAACTTTTCCGCATTCAAGCTTGTTTGTATTTAACATTTGTTAATAATACATACAAACATTGAGAAAATTGTGTATAGTTTTTAAAGTGTTGTATTCACCCCCCCCCCCCCCTCTACAGCTTAAAGTTATATACTTGGGATATCTTTTGGGACCTACACTAAATCATATGTGCCAGCGGCTAATACACCTGCTAGAATAGAAATTCCAAATAAAAGAGCTGATGATAAAGTCACTCAAGAATAAAAAACACGTCTGAAACGTGGAAGACCATTTGGTTCCAATGATAAAAATCCTCGAAAGAGAAAGAGCTCTGAAAATATAATTGATAATAAGAAAGGTGTTCCTGGAGAAATGCAAAATAACGATATTTCCAAAGAAGTGGAAATAGATGACTCCAATACTGAGATTGCAATCAATTATGTCCATACAAATATCATATGGAAAAGAAATGAAATGGAAGATACTGATGAAAAATTTTCTTATGTTGTTGCATATGATATCATTACTGGAAATGATGATCCAGAACCAAAGTCTGTGGTTGAATGTCAAAACAGAATTGACTGGCCTAAATGGAAAGAAGCTATGCTTGTTGAATTAAGTTCGTTAAAATAAACGAAAAGTTTTTGGATCTATCATCCTCACATCTAAAGCTGTAAAACCAGTAGGATACAAATGGGTGTTCATAAGAAAACGAAATGAGAAAAACGAAATTACAAGATACAAAGCAAGACTTGTGGCTCAAGGTTTTTCTCAACGACCAGGAATTGATTATGAGGAGACATATTCTCCAGTAATGGATGCAATCACTTTTAGATACTTAATTAGTCTTGCCGTTGCTAAAAATATGGAAATGTGTCTACTGGATGTTGTTACGTCTTATTTGTATGGATCACTTGATAGTGATATTTATATGAAAATTCCTGAAGGATTTAAAATGCCAGAAGCATTAGGAAACAAACCCAAAGAGATGTATTCGATCAAATTACAAAGATCTTCATATGGGTTGAAACAATCTGGACGCATGTGGTATAATCGATTGAGTGATTATTTGATAAGTAAAGGATACACAAACAATCAAATATGTCCATGTGTGTTTATAAAAAAGACAAAGGTTGGATATGTTATTATAGCTGTCTATGTTGATGATCTAAATATTATTGGCACACTTAATGAGATAAATGAAGTAATTGTGTTATTAAAGAAAGAATTTGAAATGAAAGACCTTGGAAAAACCAAATATTGTCTTGGTTTACAGATAGAGCACATGCACAATGGCATACTTGTGCATCAGTCAAATTATACGGAAAAGGTCTTAAAACGTTTCAACATGGACAAAGCAAATCCTTTAAGCACACCAATCGTTGTTAGATCACTTAATGTTGATAAGGATCCATTTCGTCCTCAAGAAGAGAAGGAAGATTTACTTGGTCTAGAAGTACCATATCTTAGTGCAATTGGAGCTTTAATGTATCTTACAAACTGTACAAGACCTGACATTTCTTTTGCAGTAAATCTGTTGGCAAGATTTAGTTCAGCTCCCACAAAACGACATTGGATAGGAGTCAAACACATTTTCCGATACCTTTGAGGAACCACTGATTTGGGATTATTTTATTCTAATAATTCAAAAGAAGGTTTACTTGGACATGTAGATGCAGGTTACTTATCTGATCCACACAAAGCAATATCTCAAATAGGATACGTGTTTTTAAATGGTGGTAATGCAATTTCCTGACGTTCTCAGAATCAAACACTTGTTACAACATCCTCAAATCATGCTGAAATTATTGCACTACACGAAGCTAGTAGAGAAAGCGTATGGCTAAAATCTATGACAGAACTTATTTTGTCTTCTTGTGGACTAGAGATGAGCAAAAGTCCAACTTTGATTTTTGAAGACAATGCAGCTTGTGTATCGCAGATGAAAGAAGGATATATAAAGAGTGACAGAACCAAACATATTCCACCAAGATTTTTTGCTTACACGCAAGATCTCATAAAGGCAATCAGATTGAAATGAAATACATTCAGTCTAGTAACAATTCAGCAGATCTTTTTACAAAGGCACTTCCTAAAGCAATGTTCAGAAAACATGTTCACAACATTGGAATGCGACATCTACAAAATACGTGATGAATTTCAGATGATAACATGAGCGGGAGTCAACCAATTGTTGTACTCTTTTTCCCTTGTCTAAAGTTTTTTCCCACTGGGTTATTCTTTAGCAAGGTTTTTAATGAGGCAGCACTCTGTGGTTGAACTTTTTATTTAGAAATTTTCATCCAAGGGGGAGTGTTATAATAGTATGGATGAAAAAAGGTTTTCCTCTGACATATATCAAAGTTAGAAGCAATGACATGGGCTCAATAGTTTACCTTGTCTCCTCACTTCATTGTGTATATATAGTTCATTTAGTTCCATGAAAGAAATAGACGTAAAATTAAGTTAGCTTCAAATTTTGGTTTCTTATACACTTATTGTTCTTCTTTTACATATATTGCTAAGTTCATGTTATAATTAAGTTAAGATTATAACAAGTAGGTAATATATTCCTTTTCTTCTAAAAGGCGGTTTGTCTTATTATAACTATAAAACATATTTCCCAACTGAATCCTATAATATTTCCCTTGATTAATGAAAGATCACATGGTGCAACTGCCAACAAGCATACAATTTGCCATAAAAATGAACATTACCTGCATTCCAGTCGGCTCTTGGTTGTTCGAAAAGAAGTTTTAATGATAAGCACCTTAGTTGAAGTCATTATTGCTAAATCGTAAGAAAATATTATGTACGGAACAAATTGAATGCCTTGCTTATGGCCTACACGTAAGAAAAGGAATGAACACATTATTGCTAAATCGTAAGAAATATGATGTATGGAACAAATGAATGCCTTGCTTATGGCCTACACATGAAAGACATGAAATGATAAGCACCTTAGTTGAAGTCACCGCAAAAATATGTAATATGTTTACCATTCTAGTTCAATCACACCCATAAATTCCAGCAATAACCATCTTAGCTTTAACTTCATGTTGCCATCAATTTTAGTTAGGTGGCCTTAAAGTAATACCATCTTGGTCCCAAAAATTTACAGAGTTACCAATTTTGAGTAATGAATACCAACTTTGAGCAATAAAAATGTTTGACTATTAGTCAACTATCTAAAATGTGACTGAACAAGAAACAAAACCCAGGAAAGTTGTGAACTAAAATCAAAGTTACCATTTTAATGAGCAAAAAGTAAACTTTATTTGAATCCAGGATAGAGCAAAGGCAATCTTGAGAATCTTAAATTGGTAAAAGCTTGTAGCCATTATTCATAGCAATACCTAATAAACTATTATGCAGCAGAGTTCACCATCATGAGAAAGTTGTAGTCCCAGTAAAATCAGTTGTGTCACTATGTCCTTGCAAAAGGGACAAAACACCACTAAATGTTCAGGTATGAGCATAAAAATAGAAACCACATTAAAAATATTGTTGTTGCATGTTAGCATCTGCCAATAACAAGTCTGACTTCAACTATTGAGAGTTTTAATCAAACCACATCTACAAACGACCTGATGTGATGAACAAGTTTCTGTTCCCAAAGTATAACTTATGTTATAGTAACTTATGTTTCTATTACTATCTAGAAACATTAGTTAACAATGAAGAGAAATTGACAACATGATGCCCAAATGTCATAAGCAAAGAGCCAAACATAAGCATTCAAGTAGTGACAACTGACAACTTAGTCCTTGGGGCCTTGCCTTTCTGAAAAATGTAGCAACAAGCTACAAGTATAATTATTCTACCAAAGTAGATGCGCTTAAAGAACGTTCTTTACATTTTAACAATCCAAAACATGTCTACAAACATAAGGCCATGTAAAATCTGAAATAGAACATAAAACATAAAAAATAGTAACAGTAAATCATGGAAGCGTATTGCTGGTGATTTTTCAAGATAACGAAATCTCCAGGTCCATGAATAAGGACAGAATCACTCAAAAGAAAATACGAACAATTTAAAAAATAAGAAGTCAGCTTATTGCTGGTGATTGCTCCCTTGCAAACTTACATCATGTGTCGAAAGAATTTCAGCAGCCCGACGATCGAGTCTTGGATGCAAAAGTACAAAATATATCTTCCAGAAAGAACTCTCACTCATATAACCTGGGCAGAGCTCAATCCAAAAAGTACAAATATACCATTACATATGTGTATCACTTGGTTGAGCGTTGCCAATCATAATCAATTGGAAACTGAAACTCCTGACATAATTATGAAAGTAGAGTAAAAAATGATGAAATCAAAAAACGATGCATTTACATTTGGAAGCCTTTAGTAAACTACAAAATTGTATTTAAAACTGCAATAACCCAAACTAATTTAATTAGAATTGCAACCTCAACAATTCCCAAACCTGTTAAATGATCAAATATCAAAGCAACATCGATCAATCCCCAAACCAGAAATCTCATTTACGGAAATGGCGGCGGCGACATTGGCAGCACCGGAACTGAGGCCGCTGCCAACAAATTGTTAACCCAGCCAATGAGAGGATTTGCATTGAAATCTATCTAAAGCATCAAAGATCAATAAGATTACAGAAGTTAAAACACTGGTAGAACAACAACAATCTAGAACACAATTAGCATATATAATATAAGAAAAATAAAAAAAAATGTTTTAGAAGCAATGCAAAGTAGATCTAAGCACAATCGATTAATGAACATAAATACCGACATAGATTTAGTTTTGCTTCAAGTTCGCCTTCAACGGACGCTATTTTTCTCGGTGAAGCCCCGTAACAATCAATGACAGATTTCCAGATTCTACTTATAGCTTCACGAGGAAATCAACAGGACGTCAGCAGGATAGCCTTCAATTTCACCGCCGCCTCAGTTTAACCACCGTCGTAACAGTCTCCGGTTTCAATAGCCTTCAATTTCATTGCCGCAGCCTCAATAAAAAGAGTCGTAACACAAGAAAACAAAGGTGTGGCCAAAGGTGGGAAAATCCGGAAACCATCCCGCACCAAACTCTATAAAATCAACGCAAAATAAATGTTAAACAAAATAAATTTCATCCGATAGGTGGGAAAATTCGGTAAGATTATTGATGGTAGATTATTTACC
>JAANYP010002993.1:0-60000 GCA_020465985.1 Centrapalus pauciflorus | reverse complement strand
AAAAACTCAAGTTTATAAATCACTGGTTTTGTTTTTAAGTTGTTTTCTTCAAATGTGTTTATAAATATATAAACACATTATGTAAGTGTAAATATTATGAAAACAAGTGATATATGTGTGTTTTATAACTTTTATACAAGTAGTCTTTGAATAAACAACAAGAATCACTAGTTATTTCAAGTTTATGAACTGCGGAATTTCAGCAGAAAAGTTGCATCGACTTTGAAAAATCATAACTAATTCATAACTTAACAAAATGAGTTAATTTTTGTCTCAGAAGTTAGATCTATGTCTTAACTATAAATCTGGAAGTTTTCATAATTTATTTTGGAGTTTAAGACCTCCAGAAATTATTTGTGAAACCGAAAGTTTGACAGATCAAAAATGGCCAACATAGGGTTTTCAACAAGCTTTTTCCCCAACCTAAACATCTCGAAAAATGGCCGTTCTTGACTTTAAAAATTCTTTTGTATATAGTAGTTTAATACCCAAGAAAACCAAAGCCTAAAACGTTTTGGAGCTTGGTCAAAAACAGCCTCAAAGTAGGCCGAAAAAGCTGGAAAAATTATATATATAAACTTGACGTTTTAAGTGGGTTTTATTTATAAACTTGTAAAGGGTGATTTAAGACATAAAAATCTATAAATATACATATTATCATATATTAGAGATATTAAGTCCCTATTATCATTTAGGACTCGATTAAGCACATCCGGCTTCATCACCCATCAATCTACGCGAATTTGCATTTTACGCTTATATTTGACATCGCACTCACGGTGAGTCCTCATAGCCCCTATTTTCACAATGTTATGTTTTGGGGTTGAAATACATGCTACGTTTTTCATATGGACACGAAAACAACTTCATTTCTATTATGTATTACACATGTGGTTCCATCAGCCCTTATATCATGAACCGTTAATTGCATTTATTTGTAAGTGCGAATATATTGTGGATAGATCTATCGGGAGTCATGTCCCCCATTCGGGTTAGTTCGGGTCGGCTAACAGCGAGTGCATATATATTTAACACACGGTATTACGTATGGGAATACTGCACAGGGCAAACTCATTTTTAATTAAGCTTCGGTTGCATAATGGTTTATATGTAATACATAACATGGAATTTATGATTTACGTGTAAACCTATGAGCTCACCAACAATTTTTGTTGACGTATTTTAGCGTGTATTTTCAGGAAATTAAGGCAAGTGTGCCTACAGATGTATTTTTCAAGCTTCCGCACCTAAGGAGTCGCATGCATTTTCGAAACTACCGGAGATTTAGCTGCATTATTTTGAATATTTTAATTATGTACTTAAATCTCTGTATTGTGCTAACTTCTTTTTCTTCATATCAGACTATGTATAACATTACTATATTTTAAAGTTTTATCGATGTATTTTTTAAAACGTCCATATAGTGGTCGTTCGTTATGATTATGGTTATGTTTCCGCGACGTCACGCTTCGTTGCCAACCGGGGTAACGGGGTGTGACAGATTGGTATCAGAGACATAGTTATAGTGAACTAGGTTGCATTAGTACCCTAGACTATAACTGCACTTAAGTTTTACTGATTATGAAAATATTTTGTAACTAACTAAAAGACTATGAATGGACCTTGATAGCAGAAAACATGTCCAACCAAGAGATAATCATTTTGTCTGACTTGGAAGAGGAGTATACCCCCACCAGCCGATACAACCCGGAGGTGTTTACTGAGGAGGACCCAACTGTGGAGGAAGACCCCTCGGAAGATGAGGAACCCATGGAAGAGTCAGAAGAGGAGGAACCAATGGAAGAGGACGACGCCGGAGTAGATCCACCACCCCCGGTGATCCCCGCCTACACCCCATACCATCCTGAGGTTCTGTCGTTGAAGCCATATCGTCCCTACCCTAACGGCCCGAAGATGATGTTTACACCCCGAAAGAGGGTGATCATACCGAGGCAGGAGTCTATCTTTGTAATGTTAGGAAATTACTATGTAATAGTGTATGACAAAATTTTCGGGTAATAACCCGCCCCAATCTAAGAAAGTTATGAATGATTAATGAATATTGCAAGTTATTTATGAATTTGTGTTTGATGATTATAGTGTTGTGCCTTAAGAAAAATTTAAATCTTTAAGACTCAACTTCTTACACTATGCTCTTTTCTTTAAACTTTAAGATAATGCCGCCAAGAAAAGCCATGAACGCAGCAGAAATCGAGCAATTAGTCGCACAAAGAGTGGTCGCCGCTATAGCCACTTATGAGACCAACCGAAATAGTTCTGCCAACAGAGATGGTGGTGCTAGCCGCACCACGGGAGGTACTAAAACCCACCCAAAAGGTTGCGGAATTAAGGGGTTCTTGAGTTGCAAGCCCCGATACTTTAACGGGACTGAGGGAGCCGTCGGATTGGTACGATGGTTTGAAAAATTGGAGTCTGTCTTCCGTGTTAGCGGATGTGTTGAAGGAGACAAGGAGAAATTTGCCACCCATACTCTGCAAGATAGCGCCTTGACATGGTGGAACTCGTATGCCCAGTCTGTGAGGATTGATGCAGCTTACCAACTCGCCTGGGCCGAGTTAAAGCAAATGATGACCGACGAGTATTGCCCGAGAAATGAACTACAGAAGATGGAGTCAGAGTTTTGGAATCTGGCCATGAAAGGAACGGATGTAGCTGGGTACACCAACCGATTCCACGAGCTAAGCATTCTGTGCCCACAGATTGTGACCCCTGAATACAAGAAAATTGAGCGTTACATCTGGGGACTCGCCCCTCAAATTCAAGGCAATGTCACTGCCTCCAACTCAGCCACCATTCAGGACGCCATCAGAATGGCCAACAACCTTATGGATCAAGTGTCCCGTAGAAACGAGGCCAAAGCCGGGGAAAACAAGAGAAAATGGGAGGACAAGTCTGGGAAGAATACGGGCTCACAATCCAAGAAGCCCGAAACCATCAAGGCTTACGTAGCGGGAGTCGAGACAAGGAAAGGCTACACAGGTACAAAGCCTTTCTGCACCCAATGCACTTATCATCACAACAAAGGTCCTTGCCCAACCCCTTGTGGAAAGTGCAAACGTCTTGGTCATTTGACCAAGGACTGCAAATTTGGTACCCCGGGTAACAACGGCGGCAATCAGAGGGACTGCTATGAGTGTGGAGCTGTCGGGCACTTCAGGAGTGAGTGCCCGAGGTTGAAAAATGGTGGAGGAGCTCAGGGGAGAGCTTTTGTATTGGGAGCAGGTGACGCTCATCAGGATCCCCATGTGGTATCAGGTACGTTTCTTTTAAATGACATTTACGCTTACGTACTCTTTGATACTGGGGCTGATAGGAGCTTTATATCTGATAAGTTTAGTAAGCAATTGAGTGCCACTCCTTTTTCCTTAGACAACTCTCATACTATAGAGCTGGCTTACGGCAAAATCATAAAGGCAAGTAGTGTTATTAAGGAATGCACACTGAAGCTGGCAGATCATCCCTTTAAGATAGACTTGATGCCTATAGAACTCGGAAGTTTTGATGTGGTAATTGGTATGGATTGGTTGTCACACAATCATGCCGAGATTTTGTGCGGTAAGAAAGTGGTATGGATACCACTCCACAAGAAGAAGGTCCTAACAGTTCAAGGGGAAAGAAAGAACCGTCAGCTGAATGTCATATCCGGCCTAAGGACATTAAAGTGTCTTAGAAAAGGTTGCCATGCAGTATTAGTCCAGATTGTAGAAAAAGAATCGAAGGAAACACAACTCAAGGATATTTCAGTAGTTTGTGACTATCCGAAGGTCTGCCCGGAAGATTTGCCTGGGCTTCCGCCAACTAGGCAAGTGGAGTTCCAAATTGACTTGGTGCCGGGAGCTGCACCGGTCGCAAGAGCCCCATACAGAATCGCTCCTTCTGAAATGCAAGAGCTATCCAACCAACTACAAGAGTTGATGGATAAGGGATTCATTCAACCAAGTTCCTCACCTTGGGGAGCTCCGGTCTTATTTGTGAAAAAGAAAGACGGATCCTTCAGAATGTGCATAGACTACCGAGAGCTAAATAAATTAACGGTAAAGAACCGCTACCCCCTTCCCAGAATTGACGACCTATTTGACCAACTAAATGGATCTAGCTTCTACTCTAAGATTGATCTGCGATCCGGTTATCATCAAGTAAAGGTTCGGGAAGAAGACATTCGCAAGACAGCGTTCAGAACTCGTTATGGACATTACGAATTTCAGGTGATGTCATTCGGTTTGACCAACGCACCAGCCGTATTCATTGACCTCATGAATCGAGTGTGTAAAACGTATTTGGACAAATTTGTAATAGTGTTCATAGACGATATCCTTATCTATTCCAGAAATAAGGAGGAGCACGAACAACATCTCAAGCTGATCTTGGAGTTGTTGAGAAGGAACAATTATACGCCAAATTTTCAAAGTGTGAATTTTGGTTGCGAGAAGTTAAATTCCTTGGGCATGTGATCAACAGCCAGGGAATCCAAGTTGACCCATCAAAAATCGAGGCCATAAAGAACTGGGCAACTCCTAGAACTCCCACGGAAATCCGCCAATTTCTAGGACTTGCCGGTTATTATAGGCGATTTATTGAAAACTTCTCAAAGATAGCAGGTTCCCTAACAGAGCTGACTCGGAAGGATGTTAAGTATAGCTGGGGTGAAGAGCATGAAAAGGTGTTTCAACAGTTAAAACAAAGATTGTGTAGTGCACCAATTCTGTCCTTACCTGAAGAGACAGAAAATTTTGTGGTCTACTGTGATGCCTCACACAATGGATTAGGTTGTGTGCTCATGCAAAAGGATAAAGTCATTGCTTACGCATCACGACAACTCAAAATCCACGAGATGAAATATACGACTCATGACTTGGAGCTCGGAGCAGTGGTGTTTGCTCTTAAAATATGGAGGCACTACCTGTACGGTACGAAGTGCACGGTGTTTACAGACCATAAAAGCCTTCAGCATATTCTGAATCAGAAAGAGTTAAATATGAGACAACGTCGCTGGGTTGAGTTGCTTAGCGATTACGACTGTGAGATTCGTTATCATCCGGGTAAGGCGAATGTTGTAGCTGATGCCCTGAGCCGAAAGGAACGGGTTAAACCTTTGAGAGTCCGAGCTTTGGTCATGACTATACAGTCAAACCTAAACTCTCAAGTCCACAAGGCACAAGAAGAAGCAGTCAAGGAGGGTAATCTACTGGATGATATCAAGCCAGATGGATGTCGGTACTTCATGGACAGAATTTGGCTACCAAAATTCGGAGGATTGAGAAAGCTGGTCATGGATGAGGGGCATAAAACAAGATATGCTATTCACCCAGGGTCAGATAAGATGTATCACGACTTGAAGGGAATGTACTGGTGGCCAGACTTTGGAAGATATGCTAAGGGCATGTGTTATCGACTTTGGCAAAAGTTGGGACAGGCACCTGCCATTAGTCGAGTTTTCCTATAACAATAGCTATCACTCGAGCATTAAGACTGCTCCATTCGAGGCACTCTACGGGCGAAAGTGTCGATCACCACTTTGTTGGGCTGAGGTAGGAGATAGTCAGATTATTGGACCCGAGATCATCCAGGAGACTACAGAAAAGATAGCCCGGATTCGGAACCGATTAAAGATCGCACGGGATCGACAGAAAAGTTATGCAGATGTTCGACGGAAGGATTTGGAATTTCAAGAGGGAGATCAAGTAATGTTGAAAGTCTCGCCTTGGAAAGGCGTAATCCGTTTTGGGAAACGAGGAAAACTCAATCCTCGTTATATCGGACCATTCAAGATCACCAAAAGGATTGGTCCGGTAGCTTACCGACTCGATCTGCCCCCAGAGCTTAGTAACGTTCATAATACCTTCCACGTGTCCAATCTTAAGAAGTGTCTGGCTGATGAATCACTCGTTATACCCATGGACGAGCTGGAGCTAGACGATAAGTTGAACTTCATTGAACAACCGGTGGAAATAATGGACCGAGAAGTCAAGAAACTAAAGCACAGCCGGATCCCGATAATAAAAGTCAGATGGAACTCTAAAACGAGGTCCTGAGTTTACATGGGGACGCGAAGATCAGTTCCGGGAAAAATACCCACATTTGTTCCCAAATATTCAAGCAATGGAGAACGCGAGCTAATTTTGGGACGAAATTCCCTTAACATGGGGAGACTGTAACAGCCGGCATTAAACCAGGTTAGCAACTACGATCTAATCAGTATTTAATAGCCAATTATAACCTAATCAATGGTTATTAGAAGTTAATCAAAGTGATTAACAAAGTTCATTAGAAAATTCAACTCAAATAGAATCAAATTAATCGGTGCGATGAATCGGGAAATAAATTAATCCAATCGATTTACGATATAAGGGATTAATTCAACTAAGTACATAATTAAATTATGATTAGTAACACTAATCATACACTAATACAATTACTTAACATTAATTATGCAAGACTAAAACAATTCATTAAAACAATGCATCCAAAAGTATTTATGAATTTACAAAAAAAGGGAAATACAAGAATACATTTCTAAATACTTTTATACAAAAAAAATAAATGAAAATACACCAAAAATACCTCCCTTAGGCCAGCCAACAGGAAGAAAGGACCTTGAAATAATTTATTTTACTCAACATATCAAAATCAAATCCTCCTTATTTCAATTCATCCAAGATTTTGCACTATTCTTCATCATTTCACTATCTTTTCAAGATTCAATTTTCCCTATAAATAGAGAACATTTCCATTATTTTAAACACAGCAAAACCCTCTTTTCTCTCTTCAAAAACCGGCCATAAGCCCTCTCAAAGCCAAAAACCTTCAATTTTTGGTGTTCTTGAAGTATTTCAAGTGTTCTTAATATATTGAAGTGTTTTTGGTGCAACTTTTGCAAGAGTTTCAACTTCTTCTCATTTGCATTCTTATAAAACATCAAAGTAAGTAAATACTAACTTATTTCATCTTATATTTATGTTTATATAAGTCTTGCATAATATATATAGTCACCAACAACAACAAGTTTCATAAAAACTCAAGTTTATAAATCACTAGTTTTGTTTTTAAGTTGTTTTCTTCAAATGTGTTTATAAATATATAAACACATTACGTAAGTGTAAATATTATGAAAACAAGTGATATATATGTGTTTTATAACTTTTATACAAGTAGTCTTTGAATAAACAACAGGAATCACTAGTTTTTTCAAGTTTATGAACTACAGAATTTCAGCAGAAAAGTTGCATCGACTTTGAAAAATCATAACTAATTCATAACTTAACAAAATGAGTTGATTTTTGTCTCAAAAGTTAGATATATGTCTTAACTATAAATATGGAAGTTTTCATAATTTATTTTGGAGTAAGACCTCCAGAAATTATTTGGGAAACCGAAAGTTTGACAGATCAAAAATGGCCAACATAGGGTTTTCAACAAGCTTTTTCCCCAACCTAAACATCTCGAAAAATGGCCGTTCTTGACTTTAAAAATTCTTTTGTATATCGTAGTTTAATTCCCAAGAAAACCAAAGCCTAAAACGTTTTGGAGCTTGGTCAAAAACAGCCTCAAAGTAGGCCGAAAAACCTTCGAAAAAGCTGGAAAAATTATATATATAAACTTGACGTTTTAAGTGGGTTTTATTTATAAACTTGTAATGTTAGGTGATTTAAGACATAAAAATCTATAAATATACATATTATCATATATTAGGGATATTAAGTCCCTATTATCATTTAGGACTCGATTAAGCACATCCGGCTTCATCACCCATCAATCTACGCGAATTTGCATTTTACGCTTATATTTGACATCGCACTCACGGTGAGTCCTCATAGCCCCTATTTTCACACTGTTATGCTTTGGGGTTGAAATACATGCTACGTTTTTCATATGGACACGAAAACAACTTCATTTCTATTATGTATTACACATGTGGTTCCATCAGCCCTTATATCATGAACCGTTAATTGCATTTATTTGTAAGTGCGAATATATTGTGGATAGATCTATCGGGAGTCATGTCCCCCATTCGGGTTAGTTCGGGTTGGCTAACAGCGAGTGCATATATATTTAACACACAGTATTACGTATGGGAATACTGCACAGGGCAAACTCATTTTTAATTAAGCTTCGGTTGCATGAAGGTTTATATGTAATACATAACATTGAATTTATGATTTTATAAGTTCAAACTTAACTGTTGTTGTCCATACAAGTCAGATTTACGTGTAAACCTATGAGCTCACCAACAATTTTTGTTGACGTATTTTAGCGTGTATTTTCAGGAAATTAAGGCAAGTGTGCCTTCAGATGTATTTTTCAAGCTTCCGCACCTAAGGAGTCGCATGCATTTTCGAAACTACCGGAGATTTAGCTGCCTTATTTTGAATATTTTAATTATGTACTTAAATCTCTGTATTGTGCGAACTTCATTTTCTTCATATCAGGCTATGTATAACATTACTGTATTTTAAAGTTTTATCGATGTATTTTTGAAAACGTCCATATAGTGATCGTTCGTTATTATTATGGTTATGTTTCCGCGGCGTCACGCTTCATTGCCAACCGGGGTAACGGGGTGTGACTATATATATATATATATATATATATATATATATATATATATATATATATATATATATATATATATATATATATATATATATATATATATATATATATATAGAATCAGGTTCATCAGCGTACCTATAAGATTCCAGCGTACCCTAATGTGAATGATCATTCACATATATTTTTTTTAAATAGACATGTAAAAGACAACATTATAAGACTTTTTTCAAAAGAAACAACATCATAAATCTTGTGAATAGTGAAAAAAGATCATGTGAATTGTCATTCACATGATGTGAAATGACCATTCACATGGATGACCATTCACATAAATATGCATTGAGCATTCACATAATTTTTAAGAACAAAGAAAGTGTGAACGCATGTGAAATTCATATATCATGAGTATAACATTAAATTAAACATAGTTATGAGAAAAAAAAATTTTTAAGGTTGGTACCTTCGGGTGCACTTGATTTCGAGAGTTACCTTTTTGAACCCGAATCTATATATATATATATATATATATATATATATATATATATATATATATATATATATATATATATATATATATATATTACATAATATTCTATGTACAAAATATTTTAATTTTGTAACAGTTATTTCATTTTATATTTTATATTATATATATTCTATGAATATTTAATATTTAAATCAGATGATTAAAATTTTGGTTTGTCAAAATATTTTTTTATAAAAGAAAATATAAAGAAAAAGTAGGTAATATAACATATTAAAAAGGAAAGAGCTAAAAAATGCAGATTTTTTTATACCGAAAATACACTTTGAACATCATTATATCATTTTTCACTACCAAAACTTTAAATAATTTCAGTAATGTCACTCGATCATTTTTACACCATGTATCTTTTTAATCCAAATGTCCACATTAATTCCATAGATTCTTAGAATATTTGTGGGTCTTAAAAGAACTATTTCTTATATATGTTCACATCTCGTAGCTTCTAAAAATGATATGAACGCATACTTACATAAACTTTCATATATGTGAACTTGTATTTATGTGATGCATGATTTCATTCACTTATGTGTTGTTTGGTTCACTGGAATCTGATGGAATTTGGTGGAATTGGAATGAAAATTTCATTCTGATGGGTTGTTTGGTAGTCCAAAGGAATGGAATGACCATTCCACATTTTAAAAACAAAAATTCTCCCTTTTCAAGGAATGATCATTCCATAGCAAAATGAAAAGAATTTAAATTTCATTCTCAAAGCATTCCTAAACAACCCTAGCAGCCACAAACAAAAAAAACAAACTATAGTATTTGGCTTCAGACAGATTCCATTCCTTCCAGAATTCCGTTCATTTGACAGATTTCATTTCAGGAATAAACATTCTGCGAATCAAAGGCCCCCTTAGAATGTGTGAATGTGCTTAAATTTTATATATCATCTGTGTAATGTTAATTAAAATATGTTTATAAAAAAATTTCAAAAAAATTATTTTAAAGAGTGGTACCTTCTGATGCGCTGCATAATTAGTAATACTTACTTGAACCTGAATATATATATATATATATATATATATATATATATATGTGTGTGTGTGTGTGTGTGTGTGTGTGTGTGTGTGTGTGTGTGTTGGTGTGTGTGTGTATGGTTAGTAATTATGGGGAACCTGTATGCATCGTACAACTAAGGAATCATCTAATAGTCATTGGATCAAGGTCATCTCGTGATGCAACATGCATGTGTATTAGTTGATGCAACATCTCAGATGCATCTATCGAATGATGGTTTCGAAAAAAATATATAGATTAATCAAATTTAATTCAATATTAATTGAATATTCCATCAAATGATTAAACAATAAATTCTAAAGAAATTTAGTTAATATACTTCCAAATTTAACAAAAACTATAAAAATTCAACAAAAAGTTATACAAATTCAAAAATTATAAATCTTTTTTTTTGTATGAACCAGTCGATGCACAACGGTTATCATAACACGATGCACAATAGATTTTCATGTTCATCATCTTCATGTTGGTTCAACATTTGCGTTCATCATCTACGTGGAGAACACGATGCATAATTGTTGTTCATCCCTCATCATCTTCGTGTTCAACGTGTCCATCAATCCATCATCGTGATGCATATCCTCATCGTGAATCACCATGAAAATCAAACAACATTCGAACCACCATTCAATTTTGAACAAACTTCATTCATCCTTCAATTCGTCTTCTTCACATCGTCTACGTTCATATGTTCATGGGTTCAACGTGATGCATCGTCTTCATCATTGTTCATCCGATCATTTTTATCACATCACATCTCCATCTTTGTTCATCTCTATTTATCGCATCATTTTCATCACATACAACAACAATGCATAGTGGCATTGAATGTGGATGCCGATTGCGAATGGTGGCCGACGAGTTTGAGAAAAAGAATTGATGGGTGGCCGGCTGATTTTGTGTGTGTGTGAGTGTGAGAGAGAGAGAGAGAGAGAGGGAGGGAGGGAGGGAAATGAGGAAGAATATAGAGAGAGTGGTTGATGAGATTGATTAGTATTCTATTTTAATCCTAATCTATTAATTAAAAGATTAATTAACTTTTTAAATATTTAGAATTCCAATATTACCCTTATTTCATCATTAGTAAATTGATAATGCATTTTTGGCTCTCAATGGTTCTCAATGCATCGAGGTTTCCTCTATATATATATATATATATATATATATATATATATATATATATATATATATATATATATATATATATATATATATATATATATATATATATATATAGATTTGGGTTCAAATGAGTACCACTAGTTTTGCCGAGTACCGGAGGTACCTCGCTTAAAATCATTTTTTTTGAAAAGAATTTTCATAATCATGTTTAAATTAATAATACAAGACTACTTGCAAAAAATCACACATAAACACACACTACACTATGTGAAACGTGTGTGTTCACATGAACTGTATTGTTGTGAACGTGTCTTCACAACTAAGCATCTTCACATGATTTTTTTCACGTTCACATGACTTTGAACATGATAGAAAGTGTAAATGTATATAATTTTTTAAGAATAGCCTTATATTATTTGTATCTAAGTGAATATGAAAAAAATTTCAAAACAAAATTTTTTTTTTCGGAGTAAGTTCACATCTGAAACCCGTGTGTTCACAGGTACTCACGGTACTCTGCATTTTTTAGGTACTCACACGAACCATATTATATATATATATATATATATATATATATATATATATATATATATATATATATATATATATATATATATATATATATATATATATATATATATATATATATATATATATATATATATATGGTCAGGTTCCATGGGGAACCATATGCATCGGGAACCAAAAAAAGAACCAACCACAGCCCTTAGATTTAACTTCCTAATATAGTTTTATTCTATTTTTAATAATTAATTAATTTTGATATAATAAGTATTCCAATAATGCCCCTAGTGCACCCTTAGTAATTTATTATGCATTTTTGGTTCTCAGTGATTCCCAATACATCAAGGTCCTCCATTGAACCTCTATATATATATATATATATATATATATATATATATATATATATATGGTTGGGTTCCGGTAAGAACCCTCATTACCGTGAGAACGTGAGAACCTCTTCAAAATTTGTGCATTTAATGTATAAAATTATGCATTTAATGTTAAAATTTATACATTTGATATAAAAATTTACGCATACCATGATAAATTGTCCACTTTATGTACAAATTTGTGTGTTTGACAGAATTTGTGCATTTAATGTTCAAATTTGTCCGTTTAGTGTAAAATTTGATAAATTTAAATTTTAAAGGTAATTTTAATGTTAGATCATGATATTTATTAATATTGAAAACCAATAATGGTTTTAAGTTATAAATTTAATTTTTAAATTTGTGCATTTGATGTATAAATTTGTGCATTTTGGAGGGTTCTTACGTTCTCACAGAATTGAGGGGTTCTTATGTGAATCCAACTATATATATATATATATATATATAGAGAGAGAGAGAGAGAGAGAGAGAGAGAGGATCATTGCATAACCTAATTTGATAAAGAAATGTAGAACCAACTTTAAAATTAAATAACATAGAACTAATAATTTTTGTAGCAAAAAAATTATACCATAAAAACAAAAATTTATCATCTTAAAAACGTAATTGTTGATTTTTATATATATTCAATATTTTTGAATATTCACCACTGAATATTTGACATTGAATGTTCAACATTGAGTCGATTGAATTTTATATATTCAACCTCGAATACACGTTACAAAATTTGGATATTCGACATCGAATATATAGTTGTACGGTTCTGCATCAAAATTAGGTTCTGCAATGATCCTATTTCTACATATATAGGTTCAATGGCAAGTTTTTAAGCATCGGAAAACTTTGGGAAACTTTTATGCATCAGATGTTAGATCAAGGGCATACTTAGGGAATTTAGAGAATACTAAATATATGTTAATTAGTTTAAATTTAAAGATAATTAGAAGATATATATGAGTTAATTTAGGAATTTGAATATACATTAACTACTTACCCCTAAAGCCTCCCCTTTCTCACTCTTCCCCATCTCTCTATCTTTCTCGACAATCCTCTTTCACAACCACCATCTCTCTGTGATATCACCTGCCATCGCCACTGCTGGCCACCGTCAGCACCCACCACAACCACTAGACTGTTGACAACCACCACATTCTCTCCCTCTATCTCTACCATTTCTCTCTCTTTCGGTCTCCTCTATCTCGACCTCCATCTCTCTTAATCTCGACCACTGCCACCACCACCACCACCGCTACCACCACTGGACCACCAACCACCACCACCACCGATGATGCACACGAACAATGAACATGATGATGCGATGAAGATGGACACGGTGAATAAGTGATGAACATGATATAGCAGTGATGAAGAAGCGATCACGATGAACACCATATTAACGAGGAACACAATGAATATGAAGAAATGATGAACAAAGAACGATGAACACGATACATCTTGGTTTGAATATGATGCACGATGATGATTTTGACGAATACAACAAAATGATGAAACAATGAAGATGAACACGAAGCATCTCGATGTGAAGGTTTGAATGATGGTTCTTTTTTTGTGGTCATCAACGATGATGCATCTCGGTTTCAATTGAATTTTCTTTTAATTTTGAAAGTAAATTGTATAAATGTATTTAGTATTTAATGTATGATTTATTATATGAAAAATTCCATCAACATATATACATATATGTATAATTTTTCCACATTAACCTTCATGGGATGCATCCGATATGTTGCATCATGAGATACGAATGCATAGTGAGATTGAGTTGATCAAACGACTATAAAAGGGTTCTCCAAAACTTCGATGCATAAAAGTTATCTATATAACGTAAAAGGTTTGATGAAAAAATAGGTAGTAGTGTAAGTGTCAAATCATAAGGAGGATGTACATCAAATTTATAAATTGAAGTATAAATAGAAAATTTTCATTGTGAAAATACCAAATTGAAGACAATAACGTGTGTGAAATTTTGCCTTTGTATAGATTTGTTTCTCACAAGGTTACAATTTTGAGAGTTTTAGACAAAGTTAACCGTTTGAGATATAATCATTCTTATTTTGACTAGTTTTGTAATTATCGTATAAAAACAAAACATATTTTATGTAATTTTAATTTTGGGATCATAATTTCAAAATTCATATTTATAGAACTCCCATACCAAATATGTATAAACATTTTAAGAAACTAAAAAAGCTAATATATATAGAATGGTCCAAACTTTTAAAACCAAACAATTGAAGACTTCAAATTAAATGTAGTTTAAAAATATTAAGGCCTTAAAATACTAGTTAAGATCTATAGAAAGGATGTGCAAGATGTAAAAACTGAATAAAAATAAACAGAAACCAAAAGTCAATATAAATCAAAACCACAAACCGAACCGTATAGAAACAATTTCTGTTCGATTCCACACGTTTCTTATGTTTTAATAAATTTTCTTGAGTTTCATATTGAAACAAAACCGAACCGGACTACACAAAAAATCCATAAAATCAAAACCGAGATATGGGTTCGGTTTCAGCTTGGTTTAATACAATTCTTTAATTTTATAGGGGTGCTGCTATTTGCACCAGCCGGTGCAAATAGGAAATTCGGTACAAATCAGGTTATCCACGCGCTACGGTTTTTGCCATTATCCTACTCGCCTTCTCGTCCATTTGTTTTTTTTTCTTTTTCCGTTTTAATCAATTGAAGTATGTCACGCGCCTCTTCGCAAAATTAATGCCTCACAGCTAGTGTGGGGTCTTTGAATTCTTTTTCATTCATTTTTTTTTTCTATTTAGTAATATAACTTGACAATTAACTAAAATAAATTATTGGGGGAAAATATAAAATCTCTTTATATTAATTTTTTAATTTCGTATTAAATTATGATAAAATCAAATATTTTCCTAACATACTTTTTGATAAATTCGAGTAAACTTTGAAAATACGATGGATAAGAAAATTGAAAAACGGATTTGGATAAAATAATTTTTATTATAATACTACAATATCATTCTTATCAAACATACAAAAAAGGTTTTTTGTTCAAGAAAAAGAAGATGAGTCGAGAAACACGTCAAGAAAATCAAAGTATCCCCTGAAGCTTTAAAAGTCACATGGTATAATGTTTTAATTTATTACATGGACATTCCTCGTTTAGAAAAACTCATGTTGATCCGCCTGCACGAGTACAAGAACCATGTAGACCAAGTTGTTCTTCAATGTAAAAAATCGTGAATGAAGATGATATCCGGTATGAAGAACCAATAAAACATAACATTGTCAACTATTTTGTTTTTTCTTATTATGTTTCGTTTGCATGTTGACGTACACATTTTAATTTTATCAATGAAGAATAAGTCAATCTCAATAATGTTTTTGATTTTGTATCAAACAATATATTAGTAAAACCCATATGTACAAGAAAATTTTGAATAGTCAAAATTTTTAGTTTCAACACGTGAATATATGACATTTTTAGTATACCGTTGTCGTTGTTTGATTTTTATCTACGTTTCAATATAAAAAAAATATGGAAGGTAATTATTAAATAAAAAGGTTATTTAATATTACGATGTTAGTTATTATAAAAACTGTATAATGTAATTATTAAATAAATAATATTTAATGTTATAAAGTTAATTATTTGGAGATAATAAAAAATAATTATTAAATAAAAAAATGTAAAAACTAAATAAATAATTAAATTAGGTGTAAATACAAGGTGCATTTAGCACTTTTAAGGTGCAAATAGAAGCACCCATTTTTTAGTTATGTTCCAACTTTTACACATCACTGATCTACGGAATAAAAAATTATCATGAATCATGTTCTATTATTTTTTATTTTATTAAAAAGAGAGGAATGACAACTACAAATTGCAAAGATTTTAAGATAATAATAATAATACATTTTCTATGGGTGGGTGGACCGTTGGTTTGACCTTCTTCCCCCTGAATCTCTTGAATAAATGGCACAGGCCATAGGATCTAGCGTAGGTGAGGAAGTAAACGAAGAGAGACCTCGTTCAACGAAGACCGTGCGGTTCTTCAACTTTTGAATTGCATAATAAACAAATTTATCATGGGGTATTCTTTGTACGAGTTATTTGGTAATTTAAAATTTTATTTACTAAACTCTTATACTTTTTAATTTATTTACCAAATCATTGTATTTTTTTAAAAAAAATCATTTATAATCCTTTCTCTTTCTCTTTTTGCTTTCCAAACCCACAAAAATTTCCTATTTTAATTTTAACTATTTAATACTTATTTAAAATGTTTGTTTTATTTTGTTTTTTATTTAACATAAATATTCAAAGGATAATGATGATCTATAACAATTAATTTAAATATAAAACATTTAATATATATTCAAAATCAATGTATTATCCCTTATATTCTATAAAATAAGTATGTATTAAGTATTAACATTATTATAATGTAGAGGATTTTCTATCAAAAAAACTTAGAATAACTTTCTATTATTTTTTGTTTTCTTTTAAAACAGAATAATCTTATAATGCACTATTAAATACAAATTCAAACATCTTTTTAATTAACCTCCTCACTTTTAATGTTACTTTATTAACCATGTAACACTAGGGGTGTTTATAAAAATCCGAATCCGAGCATCCGAAATGAAAATTCGATCCGAAATTTCAGATTCGGGTAGTAAAATTCCAGACTTTCGGAGATTCGGATAATCCGACATCCAAAAATTCAAAAAAAAAATTATATTTTTATAGCTCTAATATTGATTATTTACATAATATTGTGTATTTATTATTATTCTAATGTATATTTTTTAGTTTTATCTTGATATTATAGATTTATTAACTAACATTTTATATATTTTAGTTCTTTAATCTTTTTTTTGTCGTTTTGAGTAAAACTATTCCAGATACATTTAGTTTTTGATATATGTGTCATTAATATGTATTTGGATATATCAATTTTAATTTTATATATTTAAGTATTTGATATAATTATTCAAAAAAATTTTAAAATATGATTTTTGGATATCCGAAATTTCGGCAAACGCACAAGAATGAAGGTTAAAAGTTAATTATGAAAGCGAAATTGAAAAAAAAAAAAAACAAATAATGAAAATATAATTATACAAATGAATTAAATGTGATCCCAAATTACGACTTTAGATTTTTAAAAAGTAGAGTTTTTAATATTCCTTGTTTTTAATAGTTAAAGTTTTTTAAAAGAACTTAATCTTTTATAATTATATATTTTCACAAAAGTTTTTAAAATCTCTGATTTTTGCCAAACAGTCTGAATATATAACAAACCTCTAGTTACCTAAAAGTAATGATTTTTTAATTTTTTAACGTATCAAAATTTTGTTGAGATTTTACATAAATTTACGTTTATGTATAATTTATTTAAAAAATATATGTTCAATAATGACATTTATTATAATAATAATAATAATTATTATTATTATTATATTATTATTATTATTATTATTATTATTATTATTATTATTATTATTATTATTATTATTAACCTTATCATTAAAAATATATTTTAAATGTTTGTTTTTATGATCTTAATGGATTCAGTTATAATCTTGTCATTAAATGTTTGAATTAAAAAATGGACAGATCTAGTTTGGTCTCCAACACACACTGCATACATGCAAAATTATGCAAATCTACAGAAAATAATGTCCAAACATCCAGGTATCATTCATAACATTGAAAACTATGCTATCAAAATAATATTCATTAATTATTACTAATGTGTTTGACTTTCATTTTTTTTATGTTTTAGATGTTTTTTGTTATCTTCAAAATGTTTGGCTAGAAAAGTATGCTGAAAGATTCGTGTCTGTGTGGACCGATAGACATACCACATTTGGAAATTCAACAACAAATAGAGTTGAAAGTTAGCATGCCAACAAATAAAGTTGCTCGACTTATTTTCCAGTGAGATCAAAACCAATGCATCATGAACTAAATCAATCAATCACAATCGCAATGGTGTTTAACAATCATTTTGTGAAGGTTGATTTTGAAAAATGATATCCAATGCCAGATGTTTCTGGGTATTCAAAAAGAAAAGGAAAAAAAGTAAGTGAACGAGAAAAAATATATAGAGATTGGTTATTTGCTTATGAAGAAGTCCTCAGAAATGATGATCTTAATGTTATACCATTGGAATGATAATATTCTTAGTTTTCTATATTTTGTGAATTTGATGTAATAAAACAATGTTTGTCGTTTAATAATCATATACGTCCTGACTTTGTTTAATAACTTTTTAAAATATTAGTTTAATAATGCAACATATTTTTATTTTTGGTTTTTATTTATTTAACACTTTTATATGCAATTTCAATTTTAGTCTACTTGTTACTTTATTAATATTTTATTGAAGTAAAAAAAATGTTGTTATTTTATTAATTATTAAATATTTATTTCTTTTAAAAAAAAAAGATACTAACATTTATACAAACAATAATATAAATTTTTTACTCACTAATTAACTTATATTAATTTTATAACTAAAAATAATTAAACTACATGTTTACATTTGAATTTGATAAACTATAAAGCGGAATAATTAATAGTTTTTTCGTTGTTAAAAACACAAAAACAAATAGGTTGCAATTATTTTGTTAGAGAAAACGAAATAATTATTTGTTCGCCTATTTTAATGAGATTCTATAAATGTCGATAAAACTAGTTATGATATAAAATAGGGATAATTGCGTAAAAAACCTTAAAGTTGGACCATTTTTGTGATTAAAACCCCTAACCATTTTTTGTTGCACAAAAAACCTCTAACCGGTAAAATATTTTGAAATTAAGTCTTGACCGGTTATAATAGGTTGCTATGCTTACATGGCACACACGTGGCGTCCACATGGCAAACCCGACTTACGTGGCACCTACGTGGCATTACATGTATAGTTCTTAAACTGAGTTTTCGCATAAAAACACCAGAAATTGGTGACTTTTTCGATTAAAACCCTTACCTATATTTTTCTCACCTCAAACCAACAATAATATTTATATTTTCTCTTCTTCTCTACCTCCGGCAACTCCGATTACTCTATCCCCTCTTTATGTTCAGTGCTGTTTATTTTATGTATGTATGTTCGATTAACTTTTGTCGTTTAATCTTGAATTTTAACTTAAATTTTGCCGATGGTATCGATTTCATTTTGTGTTCACGAGTTGCATTTTTAGATTCAGCTTTATGTTCAATTCCGTTTATTTATGTTCCATTTTAACTTCTGACTATGATCAGCCAGAGCAGTGAGGTTCGCTGGCATAGAGGGTGGAGGTTTCATTGAGAAACGAATTCTTTGTTTGATAAATAAAATTTTAATAAATATCCATGTCATCAAAATGCAATTAGTGAAGACTCAATTTTAATTGTCTTTGTTGGTTGGAGGTTTTTTTATCAAATGAAAAATGTTTTGGGGTTTTAATTGAAAAAACTAAACAAGTTGGAGGTTTTTGACGCAAAAATCTATCTAAAAATTTTACACGTCATCAAGTTGCAACCGGCGTCAGAATTTTTGAAAAAAACCCAAATTTATAAAGTTTTAACCGGTTGGAGGGTTTTTGTGTAATGAAAAATGGTTGGGGGTTTTAATCGCAAAAAAGATCCAACTTAGAGGTTTTTGCACAATTTCCCCTATAAAATATAGTTAATTTAATATTAATATATAACATAAAGAATTAATTATTTTAAGAGACTAAAGTAAAAAAAAAAAAAGATAAATAAGTTTTGACCAAGGTAAAGTGGCATGGGGTATGTGTCTTTATTCTTACAAATTACAATAAATGTTTCGTCAACTATGCTATATATATAGTTGACTCTATTTATACCCTATATATAGAAGTGGTGTATTAAGTAGTACCCATTTATTATTATTGGGAAAATAAAAATTATAGTTAAAAAGTATTTGTAATTTAAAGAATTTTTAAGATCGTTATAAATGACAGATCATTATTTTAAGAAAAAAGTATGTCAACCCCTCTAAAAGTATAGAAAATATTTAGGTGATGTTTAGATTGTATGAATTTAAAAGGGTCCGACTTTTTGAACGTTCTCTCTACTTTTTGGATACCCTCTGTACCTAATTTTCAATATGTTGACTTTCCACTTGGAATAGGAGTTCCAAAATTCATGTGGTAATTAATGTTCAGTTAACCATTGAAAATTGAATTGAGACTTTTTGAAAACAATACCTGAGACTTTTTTGAAAACATAAACATTAAATCAATTTCCCACATCAAATTATCTACAAATCTATCCAATAAATATGAGTTATACATAAATCTATTCTAACAGTGTTTAAATTAAAACAATCAAGATAATAACAAAAACAGTGTTTAACTTTTCCTATGAGAGAGAGCCACCTCTGCCACCGGCGACGACTTTTCTGGCAAACCACCGAGCAACACCACCAGCCACCAACAACCACCCACCCACCTCTGCCGCCAGCACCCACCTCTGCCGCCAGCCACCACCTACCTCCGCCAAACCGAACCCACCACCACCTAGATCCCTCTTTGGCTGCTGTTCAAAACCGACCACCACCTAGATCCACGACGTCGCCTCCACCACCTCTTTGTTCGCCAGAGCTGCTGGTTCGCCGGAGTGGGAAAGGTTCGCCGGAGTGGAAACACAGAAAGAAGGGAGGAGTAGAGAGAAAAGGTGAGAAAAAGTCAATAAATTGGGAGTACAGAGAATGTGTGGAAAGACATAAAAGAATGAGAGAGAGTTTCTTTGTTTTATATATATAAATATATTTAATATTTTTTTATAAATTAAACTAAAAAGTGCAGGTCATAAAGGAGTGAGGGTTTCTTTATTTTTTTATATTAAACTAAAATGTGTTTTGAAGTATTATAGATCTTTTATTTTTTATTTCATATCTTACTTAAATTAAATTAAAAATTATTTATTTAAATTTTGATTTTAACTCATATTTTGTTTATTTATATGCAAATGTACATTTACAATGGATTCGTCTAGTACTACACCAACCTTTTATACTGATCGAGTAATCAAATCTCGGGAAGATCTGATGGAGTGGACACAAAACGTTGCACCCTCTCTTGGATATGTCTTTGTCACAAGAAGATCAAAGGCATACAAAAATGGGTTCGTGTACAAGGTGACACTTATTAGTAATAATCATTATATTTGTTTTGTATAATCATTTTATTATTAGTAATAAGTATCTTATTGATTCAAGTGACACTTATTTGTGATCGTGGTGGTGAGTATAGACGTAGGATACTAGCAAACTCTCTGTAAGCAGGAAAACTAACTGCAAATTCGAATTACAAGGGAAGTATTTGAAAGAGTATGACCATTAGACATTAAAAGTGAAATGTGATAAACATAATCATCTACCTGCACAATATATCGAGGGACATCCATACGCAAGACGACTGACTGATGATGAAACTCGTCTGGTGAAAGATTTAACAAAGAATAGCGTGGCTCCAAAAACTATTTTATCAACTCTGAAGGAGTGAAATAAAGATAATGTTTTCAAACTCAAACTATATACAATGTGCAACGAAATATTCGAAAGTCCAACCATACAGGAAGAACTCCAATGCAGGTGAAAATTCTTATAACTCTTTAATTATTATTTACATATTAGTTTTATTACTTACAATGTTTTAATTATTTTTTACATAATGACATAGTTTCTTTTTTCTTCTTTGCAAACTAGTAATTATGTTTATGAGTTTACAACTAGTGCTTCCAACGAGTTGGAGAATTTATTCTTTGTTCATCCAACATCATGGAAAATATGGCGTGCATTCCCACACATGTTGATAATGGATGCCACTTATAAAACAAACATATATAAGAAGTCGTTTCTTCAAATTATTGGTGTCACTTCCACCCAAAAGACGTTTTGTGTAGCTTTTGCCTTATGGATAGGGAAAGAGAGGCGAACTACACGTGGGTGTTAAACTGTTTAAAGTTGACACTTCAAGAGTGTATGCACCCACGTGTTATAGTCACGGATAGGGAGTTGGCATTGATGAATGCGAGCAAATAAATATTTCCAAAAGCTTCCCGACTACTTTGTAAATGAATATTATAAAAAAAGTGCAGGCCATCAATTAAGTCTCAACATGATTGAGACTTTTTTATGTCATTGTGGGTTCATCTTATTGAATCTCCAACATGACCAACATACATGGAGAACTACACGCGTCTTCAATCGTTGTTGCTGAAATATCCTGGTAATTTAAACAATATTTTATTAATTTTATATATATGTGAAATAATGTGAAATACCATATTTAATTATTTTAAAATTCAGGTGTATTGAAGTACGTGGAAGAAACTTGGTTGAACAAATACAAAGAAATGTTTGTATCTCTATGGGTTAATCAATGTCTGAACTTTGGAAACCGCACAACAAACAGAGCTGAAAGTATGCATGCACTGCTAAAAAGATATCTGGGTTCGCCGAACTCTACTCTCGATAACTTTTTGCTTTCGATTAACTAACTTGTGGATTCACAACATATAACAATTAAGGAGAGCTTTAGTAAAAGCACAACTTTTCGGTATAATCACCACAACCTACCATGTTTTAATATGCTTAGGAGTTTTGTTTCAAATGAAGCTCTAGACATAATGGTTAAGAGCTTCAATGGTCCGTAAATGGAATGCAACTAGATTTCATAAACTGTGGTTGTCGACTGCGTAGTAGCTATGAACTACCATGTGCTTGCATGCTTTCAATGTACTCAAATTCTGGTTAGTATATTCAATTGTATTCGATTTATTTTTTTAAACATCTTGACATCTTTTGGAGGACACTAGAATTACTTGTTTTATGTTTTAATGTAGGTCACTGTGTGCCTTAGATTCAATTGACATCTTTTGGAGGACATATCTTGCCAAGAAAATCCGAAGAAAGTGATGATATTTGTTATGATGAGGAACTGGAAAATTTAAAAGAGAGCTTCCACAAACAGTCCAAACCTGGAAAAATAAGTTTTTTTTAAGAAAGTTAAAAAAATATTTATGATGCGGCTACAACTTCAATTAATGAACCAGTTGTTCAAAAAAGTACTCGTCGAAGACCGAAGTTGAAGAAACAACAAACGAGGTATGCGGGTTTTGATTCGAATGCGCCACCCGAGAGACAAAGTTTTTCTATAGATCTAAACAATGAACCCCATGAGCTATGTACAAAAGCAATCGACTTAAACGGGGAACGTCGGCGACATAGTTCATATATTAAACCTGATGAATATATATTTCAAGAACCGCCATTAATGGAGAACAACCTTTTTGATCAAGATCCCTTCATGCAAAACTTATTAAATTACCAGCCACTCCGGGTATCATTTAATTACTTTTTATAAACTATTATTTATTTATAACATTTCATCAAATGAGTTTAGCTTACATGATAAATGTTAGGAAGCGGGCCCTTCAACACAGTGTGGATATATTTACCCTGAAGCTTCACGAAAAGAAGAATTTTATTATCATCAGCCATCAATGTTTGATATTATTTTATAATATATTCAGTTGATTAGATGAATGATAATCTGAGTTCTTATTGTCAACTTTATGTAGGTACCAATGCGCCATATACATCCATTAATTCATTAAAGTCCATCCTTTTTCTAACCATATGTAATTGGGATCAAAGATGTTGTGGGAGATGGAAAATGTGGCTTTCGATCGGTCGCTGTTGCTATGGGTCGACAACAAGACGAATGTGCTGCAATTCGTAATGAGCTATTACAAGAGCTACATGACAACAAAAAACAATATATATCAAGCGATTTATAGTTGTGATTACAAACGTCTGGAATAGTCTCTTAATTTCTTCGGTTCCGATATTGCACCTAATAGACATTGGATGTGGATGTCTCACACTGGTCATTTGATTGCGAATAAGTATAACTGCATTGTTTATTCCATATCAGCTTCACGTTGCAGGACATATTTTCCACTTAGGTCAAAACCGTTGCATCCCGAACTTAACCAATCAATCACAATTGCATTTGTACATGACAACCATCTTGTGACGGTTGATTTAGAGGAGGGGCATCCCATGCCGGAAGTTTCTGGGTTTTCAAAAAGAAAAAGGAAAAAATTAAGTGAGTGAGAAGAAATGTATAGAGATCGGTTCCTCGCTTATAAAGAAGCCCACATAAACGTTGATCTTAATGTTGTACCTTTGAAAGGAAACAATGCTTGTGAGTTTGATTGAATGAAAAAAATGTTTGTCGTTTCTTAATTATATTTTGTCTCATCTTTGTTAAATGACTTTATAAAAAAAATATTAATGTAATGTCTTGTGATTGATAATGCAAATTATTAAATTCATTGTATTATATTTTAGTACTTTTTCTTTAAATGAAAACATTAAAGAAATAATAAATAAAATATAAATAAAAACATGTTATATAATTCTTGTGTAATAATTATGTTTAAAAAAATTATGCATCATTAAAAAAGTAATGCATCATTAGAAAAAACATAGAATCATTGTGTAATGATTATGTTTAAAAAAGGAAATATGGTCCAAAGAGGAAGTTCAAGTCAACGTGTTCTCTTGGTTAAGTTTAGGGGCAATTTTAAGTTTTTAATTTGGGAATTATGATGTATTTGTCATTTATCTTTCTTCTAAACTATGTACTGTAATGTTGCTAGTTTCTTGCTAGTGTTATATTTATGCAATTCTCTCTGGTTTTCTGGTTGGGGTGATGACCATGCCGAAGCTCTCTTCTAGTAAACCATTTTGCTGTTCAAAAAATATTAAGGGGTCCATTTAGACTACCCTATTTTAAAAAGATAAGATTTAAAATATTTAGGGGGATGGATGAACTATGAAAGGTGAAAAGTGAAGAATATAAAATGCTAAAATCTTAAATGAGTTTTTTAAAATTTTCATCTAAACAGCACTGTAAGTGTCATTTGGATTGAATGAATAAAATGATGGATTCTAAAATGATAGAATTTTAAAATATTTAGGGGGATGAGTGAATTATGAAATGTGGAAAAGTATGTAATATAAAATGTTAAAGAAGCTAAATCCTTTCTTTTATTTCTTATCCATACATGACATGAAAGAAATTCTAAATCCAAATTCTAAATGAGTTGTTTAAACTTTATATCCTCTAAACCAAACGACATTTTAGAACTTTTAAATAGTCTATATCAGTTTTTTTAAAACTATAATTTTTTTAAAACCAACTTTGTATCCTAAAGCCTATTGATGTACTTAACACTTATTTCTTGAAGATTTATTTTTTTTTTTATCAAATTATATTAATAGGACTTCTCATCGTCATCTTTATGAAAACTTCAACTTTTAAGGTCCTTCAACAAGATCCATTCCCTTCAATTCTTCAAATCCTTTGATGAGGCTGAAGGGAGTGGGCTCGGTATTTGCCATGGTACCGAGATGGCATTAGGGGAACACCACCCCCTCATCATAATACCAAGATGGCATCATGCCAAAATGACATCCAAATGTCGTGGGAGTGTGAAGCAAATAGGTATATATATTTAATTAAAAATTAGGTGCGGCAAAACGCAAAAGTAGCATCGACACCGTTTGAATGTCATCAAAATTAGGGGTGTTTAAAAAAACCAAAAACCAAACTGAAACCGAAAAAAACCTAAAAACCGAAACCGAAAATCCAAACCGTTTGGTTTGGATGATGGATTTTCATAAATCGAAAATTTTGGTTCGGTTTCATAATACACAAAAACCGGAAAACTCCAAACCGAACCAAAATTTATATAAATATTAAAACTTTTATTTTATTTTTCTCTTTTAATAACGATTTCATTTGTTTTGTGTTATTTTTTTTGAGCATAGAACTTATTTTTATTGAATATAAGCAATAATTAAATTTTTATTGTTAAAATTACAAATATACAATAGGTTTCATGAACGAAGAATAAAAATTTTGGAAATATAAAAAAGATTAATTAAAAAACCGAAAAACCAAAAACCGAAACCGAAAAAAAACCAAATGATTTGGTTTCTAAAATTCGAAAACGGAAAGTTTTGGTTTGGACTTTGGTTTTTAAGGAAAACCGATCCAAACCGCCTTTTGCTCACCCCTAATCAAAATGGCCATGGATGACAAATCCGACGTGACATTGTGATCCTCCCCAACGACTCCCTGTGGCCTGAAGAACCTCTCCTTTGTATAAATCACTCATGTTGTCATTTTCTTGCCAAGTCATTACCACATATGTCAAGATCTCTATTTCAAGAACCCATTGTAGATGCTCTAATAGATTTATAATTTTATATTTATTTCCAATTATGTATTGAGTTGTAATATATTATTTTTTGTTTCTTATAAATAATTTGTTAACATGTATAAGCATGTCGATCACGATGAGTTTTGGGTTCGGTTCTTGAATTCAATTTTGGATTCTTTAAAAGATTTGAATGCGTTGAAATTGAAAAGATGCACCTAAAATTAAAAAACATTTACGAAATCATTTTTTTTAAATCAGATTAGCTACTTTAAAAATTGAAAATTGAATCCAAAAATCAAAAATCAAAATATGTACAAAAAAAATGAATTTATAGCATGGGGTTTTGTTTTTGCTATAAGCTAGGTTTTGGCTTTAATTGATGCCTTTTTATGGCTTAAAAAAGTTTCTTCTAGCGTTTTAATAGAAGTTTGTATTTTAGAGTTAAACTTGAGGTGTTTATGATATGTATTCTTAGGTAGCGTTTGGTTCGCAGAATGTTTACTCCATGATTGGAATCTGTCAAGGAAATAAAATTCTGGAAGGAATGAAATCTGTCAGGTTTGATTAGGTTTGGTCAGATCGAGTCGATATGGATAGGATGGGGAGGATAAGGTATGGGTAGGGTAGGATGAGTGTGTGGGGTAAGATGGGGTGGATAAGGTATCAGGTAGGGCACGTATGGTTCGGTTAGGTTTGGTCAGGTCGAGTCGATATGGATAGGATGGGGATGATAAGGTATGGGTAGAGAAGGATGAGTATGTGGGGTAAGATGGGGTGGATAAGGTATCAGGTAGGGCACGTATGGTTGGGTTAGGTTTGGTCTGGTCGATATGGTATGTATGAGTGAATAGAGAAAATATGTCATGGGTATGGAATGTTCAATCCTTAATAACTCACATGGAAAACACATTCCTTTAGTGGAATGAAAGTTTTGTTTGAAAGAGAGAATTATCATTCCATTAAATTTGACAGCCAAACATGTCATAGGAATGAAATGTTCATTTGTTTTCCATCAGATTCCTTCAAAATCTGTGAACCAAACACCTGAAACACCCATAATTTCATAATACATATAAACAATGATTATCAGTGTATAATTCCCAAGAACCCTTAACACGTGCACCAAAAAATGCGGAATAATTCAAACTTTTCAACTTAATAAGGTTGCAATACAACTAAATCATTGAAATGCAAATCGTATATAATTATTCATCAAGGGACATCGGGCCACACCTGTCTATCATGCTTTTCCTGGAATCATTTTGTAGGCATCACAACTCATAGTGGATCACTGGATCTAGAGTTGTTTATAGTCGAAAATCCGAAATTTCGGATAAATGAAAATACTATCCGAATCCGTATCCGTGTCCGGAATTTCGGATACAAACTCGGATAGTCTCAGAAAATCCGAAAACTTTTTAAAAAAAACATTCCTCCAAGTAGATTCATAGGTTTTAACTTTTAAGGTCCTGTTGTTGGTCATTAACTTACATTCATCCAAGTACATTAAAAAGTAAAACATCACAAAGAAATAAACATGTCTAAAGACTTCGATTACATATTATGAAAGTTAAAAATAGTTCAACATGGTTCAAACTTCCAAGTTCCAAATGTCAATACATCCTTCCATCGTTCGTGGCAAGTCGTAATGCATCTACATAAAACTTCAAACAAAAAACATTAACATTTATCATGTGATAACAATTCTATTATGTATTAGTGTATTACCAAATAAAAACCAGTACTAATCTTACAAATTCAAATAATTATAAATTTAACTTCATCAAGCATCTCAATTAACCAGAGTCACACAATAATTAACTCTTTCATCAATCGTTCATCAATAATGATGATCGGTTGTTCCACGGTCAAGTCCTTTAAATCTACAATTCAAAAAATACAAATGCATATGTTATGGAATTAAATATGAAATATTATAATCTAATACTAACCTCCTTCTTCCATATTTTCTAATTCAAGTAAAATGTCATCAATTGTGATTAGCAATTGAGAAGTGTGTAGCCAATCTTGGGTACAAACCAAAGCTTCCACCATTATTGGAGTTAAAGAAGTCTAGAAAGAATCAAACACACATCCTTCGGTGCTAAAAGCGGACTTGGAGGCAACTGTGGAAACCGGAATAACAAGCATATCTCGTGTCATCCTAGCAAGAATAGGATGTCTACATTGTTGAACCTTCCATCAATTAAATATGTCAAAATTTGGGTCCATAGGCTCACACTCTTCTCCCAACTATTTGTCTAACTCTGACTTTTTCATGGTGGCCATCGAAATTCTCATTGCCTTTACAAATCGCGAAGTCATAAGTAACCTAGCAGTCATTATTGTCGTTTGCCCCCTCCCCCTCCCCCTCCCCCCAAATAGGACTAGCGTTAGAAACAGAAGACATAGGCCGCAACACCTTCTTTTCCTTCTTTCCTTTCACTTTAGACATGCAATATTCATAATCAGTGGTGGATCCAGAATTTTCTTGTATGGGGGTTGGAATTTATTACACAGGCGTACGAGTGTTTGTGGTTCTATCAAAAGTTTTCAATGTTGGGTCGGTTCATATTGATTATATGATAAAAACATACGTAAATGCTACAACTCATTAATCATTACAAATTAAAAGAAATTAGTATCTACAGTTGTCCCATACGAGTTTTCATCTTTTGAAAACGAGTTATTAGTTATTATATAATATTTCAAAACATTGAATAATTGTTTATATACGGTGCAAATGCAACAATCATTTAACCATTCATCACCAATTAAATTGTGTTGGTACATCCGGTGTGACGACATCAGTCTAGTTTTGTTATTGATATCATGATTGTGTATGATGTTTACATTTGCATGGTAAGTTCTAGACTATCATAATAAGTTCTAGAATAAGTTCTAGATTAAGTTCTAGAATAAGGTCTAGAAATAAGTTCTAGAATAAGTTCTAGAATAAGTTCTAGAAATAAGTTCTAGAATAAGTTCTAGATTAAGTTCTAGAATAAAATCTAGAATAAGTCCTATAATAAGTTCAAAGATAAGTTCAAGAGGAGCGTCTACAAGTTCGTGAGGAGCGTCTTCACGAACTTATCGGCTATATAATGAACTTATCTTTGTGAATTCAGTAATCTTTGACGGCTCAGAGGTTCTGTTGAACTTGAGAGCAAACAAAGCATCCGGGTGAAAAGAATCTTTGCAGAAATCTTTGTTCGAGGAGATTACGAGATTGTGAGTGTTTGCAAAGTGTTTTCAGAGTGTTCTTGGAGAGAATCACGTGTCGGGACGTTTGTGTTTACGTCTATCATCGTGTTGGTCTTCGTGTTTCGCATGTGGATCAGTCCGTTAAGCCACTAACGAGGATTCCGAACTCGTTGGACGGTGTCGCGTCAAGATTGGATCCGTAGGTAGGTGACCTTACAAGTGGTATCAGAGCCATAAGGGTGTTCATCGTGTTCTTCGCGTTCATCTTAAACATTCTTGGTTTCTTGACGTTTTGGACGGAAAAACCACATTTTTAATAAGTTTTTCGAGTTATACATGCAAAGTAACGGAGAAAATTCTTATTGGTTCACATTTTCAGTCGAAATCATTGTTTTTAACTCTAAAAACATTGGTTTAATCTGAAAACTTGAAAAAATCAAATTTTTGGCCGATTTGTCGAACTTGCAGCGCTCGAACAAAGGAGGTATTAGGGTTCCTTCGAACTTGTCAGAAATACGCTCCTCTCGAACTTGATTTAGGGCTTCCTTCGAATTTGATAGAAATTCGAACTTGATATCATCGAATTTGTCAAAATTCGAACTTGTCAGAAAATTAAGTTTCATTCGAACTAGTCAGAGGTTCGAACTTGTCTGGACTTTTCGAACTTGCTATCAGTCGAACTTGTTGATTTCGAACTTATAGAAATTCGAATTTAATGCCAAACGAATTTAATATTAAATTAATTCGAACTTACCTAAGTTCGAAGGAATTTAAATTAAATTAATTTTCAATTAAATTAAATAAGTTCGAATACAAAAAGTTTAGAAAGAAGTTCATTGAAATGGATCATGAGGTCGGCAAAGCAAATTCTCCGCCAAAGCTAATGAAGTTGGAAGACTACTATTGGTGGAAGGATAGGTTCGCCGATGTTGCTCGTTTCAACGATATGCGAATGTGGATTTGTATCGATGAGGGATATATGCCACCTGCGAAAGAACTTGAAGGTCGCTAAAGAGTCTTATCATATCAGAAGATGAAGGATGATGATAAGAAACTATATGAGGCCGAAAACCGAGCTTTCTCGATTATCCGTATGGCGTTACCTCAAGAAATTCTACACACCATGAGAAATCATAGAACTGCTAAAGAGCTATATATGGGACGCTCTAGAGAAAAGGCGTGAGGGAAATCCACGGGTTCCCAAGAGTAGGATGGAGATGCTGAAACAACAATTTGCAATTTTCAAGGCTCTGAAAAACGAGACACTTGATGAGACAATTACAAGATTCTTTCATCTGTTAACAGAGCTTAACAATCACAATGTTGTGTATCAAGAGACTGAGAAAATTGAAAATCTTCTAGATGCTTTACCGGCGAGATGGGAAATGTACACCGCTTAATTAAGCATGATGAAGAGAAGTTCGAGACTCTCTCTCTTGAAGGAGTAGTTGGAACGCTGAGGGTTTATAATTTCAAAATACAGAAAAAGGAAAGGGAGGTTGAGTAGGTTCAAGATCCTAAAATGTATTTTGGGAAGACAAAACCATCGATTGGTGGTGATATGAAGTCAGGAGCCACATCTTTCTTCTCAGGAGAAGAATCAATTCCAATAGCTGTAGAAGAATCGAGTAGCAGGGCATTCTTAGGGTTTTCGAAACCGGAAGAAAAGCCAACTCAATCAGCATCTATGTCACAAGGATACACAAAGATGCCAATGAGCGCAAAATCAGCTGAAGATCATCTAAATCTTTTGGCTTCATTTGTCGTACGGCAATTGTGTTCAAGGGAAGATAAATGATCCTGCGCTATGGGATGAAGACTACGATCAGGTTGATCCTGACGACTTTGAAGATATGGACCTACGATGGCAACTGGCCATGGTTACTCAAAGGGTCAAAAGGTTCATGAAACGAACAGGCAGAAATCTGAATGTAGGCAACAGTAAAGTTGGGTTTGGCAAATCAAAGGTTAAGTGTTACAATTGTCAAGGATTGGGACACTTTGCCAGAAAATGTCAACGACCTAAAGTTGAAAACTATCAGAATAAATCTCAGGGAAGATATCAATCGGGTAGTTCGGGCAATCAAGCTAACATCGCTGGTCTTTTAACAAATGTATCGTCGGACAGACAGCTTGATGGGACTTACGATTGGTCTACTCATCCGGAGTCGAATTCTAGAGCCTTCATGGCTGAAGTGACTGAGACAGGGGACGACGGAGCAGAGGAAGTAACAGAGGACAACAAATAGAATGAAACAAGTCCTGTGTTGGTGGAGAAGTCAGACAATCAGACCATTCTGGAGTTTGCCGCACAAATAGCTAACGTGGAATCGGATCACAAAAGGGTAATTCTGAACTTTTCTACATTCCATAACTTATGTGTTTTATGTGCTACTTCCAATGATAGGTTGAACTTAGTTCTAGAAACACATAACAACTTAACTGCTCAGATAGAATCTCTAAAGTCAGATAACGCTAGTCTCTTAGACATTAAAGAAGATCTTAGAAATTAGCTGAAAACAGATGCTCAAGATGTTATAGTTCTAAAAGATAAATTAAGTGAACAATGTGTCAGGATAGAACTTATGTATGAGCATGTTGAGGCTTTAACCAAAGAACTTACCATTAAGGAGGTCGAGCTAGTTGAATCAAAAGTCAAAGTTGCAGAGGTAAATAGTAAGTTGGAAAAGTTTAGGAACTCTTCACTAAATCTAGGGAAAATATTAGATGCTCAGCGTCAGTCTAAGAAACTAGTAGGTTTGGGTTATCAAGAGAGTCCTCCACCTTTCAACGACAATTATGTTCCTCAACCTTAGGATAAAACTGATAAACCAGTCGAGTCAGAGGTAGCAGCTGAAACTGAATCTGATAAGGATAAATCAACTAAGGTGTCTAATAATAACTCTACGATTAAGAAAGTCAAGTTTGTGCAGTCTTCTAGTGACACCATTCTAGGAGAAGCTAAACCTGAAATTAATAATCAACAGGAGGAAGTAGTCACGGTTGTTGAAAAGAAAGAAACTGACACTAGTGAGACACCAAAGTCAAAAGGCACTCATAAGAAGTCGATTGATAAGATGTCTTGCTTTAGATGTCATGAGAAGGGTCATGTTGCGTCTAGTTCTCCATATAAGAAAGTAGAGTCTACACATGCTAAACTAGAGTCTAGACCTGCTGTAGGAAAGCCAGAACAACAAATACCAATATCTAGTGTTGCTAGCACAAGTAGTTCTCAAAATACTGAGAAGATTGTGAATGCCACACCTAATATGGCTGTTTGACAAGTACCTGTGTCGGTTAGACCAAATAAGGTGGTTAGGACTAATTCATAGAGTCCCTAATCAGTCTAGGTCAGGACCTCAACAAGCTTATAGGAGTACAACACCTAGAAGGACACCAGGTAGAGCTCAGGGATATCAGTCTGAAATGCCTTATAATAGAAACTTTTCAAGAGCTCAACAGCAAATGTCTACCCAAAGGCCAAGAGTGAACTTGAATCACTCAGCACGACAACAGGCTTTCATTCAAAAACCCAAGTCACCTGAAAGGAGAGATGGGTAGTTGAAGGAGTTCACATATGTGGATGAGAATGGTATTACCAAGTCAGTCATGGCTTGGGTTCCCCGTGATAACTAACTTGTTTTCTTTCATGTGCAGGAGCTAACTACAGGTCTAAACAACAAGTGGTTTGTCAACAGTGGTTGCTCTCGTCACATGACTGGGGAAAGAAGTCTACTCACAGACTTCAAGGGAGGGAACAAGGGATTCGTATCATTCGCTGGGAACAAGGGAGGACACATCACTGGTACTGGAGTAGTCACTAATGGGACTATCACACTTGATCAAGTTTACCATGTTGATAAACTTGATCACAGTCTCATTAGTGTATCTCAAATCTGTGATAAGAAGAACTCGGTAATTTTTACTAAAACTGAGGCGTTAGTGCTGAAACCGGGATTTAAAGTACCTGAAGAGTGGATAATGATGAGAGCTCCAAGGAAGAATGATTTGTACATGATGGATATGAACATATCAGACTCGTCAATGGGAACAATGTGTCTTCTATCCAAAGCTTCAGAGTCCGAATCCATCTTATGACACAGACGCATGGCACACTTGCACCTAAGGAAAATGAATTACATCACTAAACATGGTCTGGTGCAAGGTGTCCCACTGAAGAGTTTTCAGTTCGATGACAAGTGTGTACCGTGCAAGAAAGGCAAACAACACAAAAAGTCAAACAAGTCAAAGACTCAGAACTCGATAGCTTCCACTTTCGATTTGCTGCATATGGATCTCTTCGGTCCTATCAACAAAAGGAGTATAGGTGGTAGTTGGTTTTGTTTAGTTATCACTGATGATTACTCACGTTTTTCTTGGGTTTTCTTTTTAGGTACAAAGGACGAAACAGCTGGAAAGTCGATTGGGTTCAAGTCAAAAAAATCCTACGGGACGAGGGTAAAATGTATCAGGAGTGATAATGGAACTGAATTTAAAAACACAGTAATTGGTGTATATTGCCTATCCAAAGGCGTGCATCAATTTAGTGCACCTTATGAGCCACAACAAAATGGGGTGGCAGAACGTAAGAACAGGACTTTGATTGAGGCAGCAAGGACAATGCTCTCGGATTCAAAGCTTCCTACCATGTTTTGGGGGGGAGGCAGTGAATACCGCGTGTAACGTTTTAAACCGGGTCCTTACTATCAAATCACTGAACAAAACCTGTTATGAAGTTCTGAATAAAAGACCACCTAATTTAACTGGCTTTGAACCGTTTGGGGTACCGTGTACTTTACTGAAAACAAAACATCAACCTAAGTTTGGTGAAAAGGCTGACGAAGGATACTTCCTAGGTTATGTCCCTAACTCACTAAACAAACGGGTTTTTAACAAAACAAATGGTACGGTAGAGATTGTGTTTAACATAGATGTAACAAGTTATTCACATGAACCCCAAACTGGCCCGAAATGGTTATTTGATTATGACTCATTGTTTGAATCATTTAACATACCTTTTAGTGGAAATGCAGGTACAGTGGAAAATGAATTCTCGTCATTAAATCTGAATGACGACTATCAAAGTTTTCCAAAGTCAAGCATTCCATCTTCTTCTGAGTCTACAACGACAGAAGATGGGTCTCCAACAGAGAATGAACCTGAATTACCTACAAACGAGAATCAGACAAATACTTCTAACTCAGAGGATAGTGATCATGAGGAAGAGAATGTACAGCCTGAAGTCGTACCCCCTTTAGGTGAAATAGGATCAAACATAGGAGAGAATCTTCAATTCGATGAGATTGACACATCGAGGATAAACAAAGATCATCCGATTGAGAGTATCATAGGGAATCCGAATACCGGTGTGAGAACTAGGAGTAGCGTGAATAATAACACGGTGCTGTTATCGATGATCAATGACTCCGAGGCGTATCACACATGTCTATACTCATGTTTTATCTCGCAAGTAGAGCCAAAGAATGTGCAAATGGCACTGAAAGACAACTCTTGGGTTGAAGCCATGCAAGAAGAACTGTCACAATTCAGAAAACTTGAAGTGTGGGAGTTAGTGTCGTTACCTCGAGGAGAAGTTGCAATAGGGACCAAATGGGTCTTTAAGTGCAAAAGGGATGATCAGGGTATAGTTACTTGTAACAAGGCAAGACTTGTTGTGAAAGGATTCAACCAAGAAGAGGGAATTGATTACAACGAAGTGTTTGCATCAGTGGCAAGGCTCGAGGCAATTCGTCTGTTTCTGGCCTTCGCGTCCTTCAAAGGGTTTAAGATATATCAACTTGACGTAAAGAGTGCATTCCTGTACGACAAGGCGAAGGAACTGGTGTACGTCGAACAGCCACCTGGGTTTACTGATCCAAAGTATCCCGACAGAGTATATCGACTTGATAAGGCTCTGTATGATTGCATCAGACACCAAGGGCATGGTATGTGACGCTGTCAACTCATCTTTTGGACAACGGGTTTGAAAGAGGGAGAATTGATAGTACATTGTTCGTGAAAGGAAAAGGAGAATACTTTATCTTGGTACAAGTGTACGTGGATGACATCATTTTTGGGTCGTCAAACGAACAAATGTGTAAAGACTTTGAAAAGGTCATGAAATCAAAGTTTGAGATGAGTGCTATGGGTGAACTGAACTTCTTTCTGGGTTTGCAAGTTGAACAAAGGAAAGAGGACATGTTTATCCATCAGACGAAGTATGTCTACGACATTCTGGAGCACTTCGGGATGGAAGGAACAAAGCTGACCGCTCATTTCAGTACTCCGATTCAAGTGAATCACAATCTCGGACCGGGTACAGAAAGTGATACTGATGAGGATCCGACTCTATATCGGGTCTTGATCGGGTCACTCATGTATTTAACTGCTTCTAGACCTGACATTATGTTTGCTGTGTGTATTTGTGCTAGGTTCCAAGCTAATCCGAAAGAAATGCATATGAAAGCCGTGAAGCAGATTCTACGATACCTGTAGTCGAAACCGAAGCTGGGACTTTGGTATCATGCTGATGGAGATTTAGAATTTGAGGCATATACGGATTCTGATTATGGTGGATGCAGCTTGAACCGGAAATCAACAACTGGAGGTTGTCAGTTCCTTGGAGGGAGGCTCGTATCCTGGCAATGCAAGAAACAAACTTCGGTAGCCGTATCAACGTGCGAGGCCGAATATGTAGCTGCTGGTAGTTGCTGTTCACAGGTTTTGTGGATACAACAACAATTGCGGGATTACGGTTTGACTTACACTCATACTCCTATTAGGATAGATAATCAGTCTACAATTGCTATAACTAATAATCCAGTTAAACACAGTAAACACAAAGCACATAGACATAAGACATCATTTCATACGTGATTGTGCTGAAAAGAATTTGATAAAACTGGTAAAAGTTGCAACGGAAGACAATAATGCAGACTTATTCACTAAAGCGTTTGATAAGTCACGCTTTGAGTTGTTAGTTCAACTAAATGGTATGCGTAATCCAGAGTAACTTGACCTTAGTAGTTTTTCTTTCTTTTTTTAAGTTAGTAGCTTAGTAGATTTTCTTTCCTTTTATAGTAAGTTAGTAGGTTAGTTTATTAGCTTATCTTAAAAATGAAAAACAAAATACAAAAGAGAGAAAATCATAAAAAGTTTCAAAAAAAAGAGAATATTGAAAAATGAGTTAAGTCTTAGAGTCTAAGGTTCAAAGTGACGAAAATTAGCACAGTCTAAACAAACTCTAAGTGTTGAGCTTTCACACATAATGCACCTTAAAATCTAAGTGATATACACTTTCTTGTCTGATGTGTTGGTAGGCATAATACATGAAGGAAATCCTAATAGCTAATAAAATAATCAGGAAAATTTCATATGTGTAACTAGCTTAAATGTCTGACCAAAAGGTCTTAATTTCTATGATAGAGACATACAGACAATGATTGTAAATGAGGTATGCAAATTTATCTGGGGGATGTATAGCAACATCAAAATACATCTTAAACAAAGAAAAGAAAAGGTTTTGAAAAGAAAATAAAGTCAAAACAAGTCGCTTTGTTGTACGTAAGTACAGACCTGTCACCGCTGTCTTGCTAACTTACAGGGAACTATAAGACAAACTAAGACACTCTATTGTATGTAAATACATAACTGTGTCCGCCGTTTGCCTTTTAAAGATAATTTGCAAATACCGAAAAATTATAATCATTGTGTGTCTGCCTTGATCATAGAAGTATATCTAAGTATCGGACACGTAAGGTAGTTTCTTGATAAATAAAAAAGCCAAAGGAATTTCCAAAGTGTTGAATGTTTAAAGGGAAAATCATACCGTCAATCGACTTGGAATGTATATCACGACAAACAATCAAAGGAATACAAATTCCTAAATGTGAGAGTGAAATACTGAAAGTGCGTTTGACACCGCTATCTGATTGAACCTTCTTTGACTATCTCGCAAAAATATTCTGTTAGTATAAGTGGTAATTTTTAAAGTACTTTTCAGTATTTTTAATTTTGGTTTACTTTATTTTATTTTATTTTATTTTAAGTAGGATAAAGGTCAAAGTTACTAGGATGCATTCTAGTATGAAAAACAAAATTTGCGTGATTGAAGAAGTTGATAAATTGTTGTTGCTAAAAGTGATGGGTTCCGGGATAAGTTGAAAAAGTTGAAAATTGTTCAAAGTTTTTCAAAACTTACGATTTTGTGTCTATTTATCGAAGATATCGACTGTTTCTCTCGAACTTAATTCTAGTGTTTGGTTTACCTTCGAAACCATCAAAGAATGTAAGTAAGGAGAATTTCATTGCATTTTTATCATTGAATAATGGATTTGAATGTCCGGCTAACATTTTATGACTTGTTTCATGTGTTGATTAAGTCTATACATTGTTAGAATTGGATTTTTAACAGATTTACAGATTCTTCAGCTGACAAAGGCGATTCGTGAACTTCAACATCTTAATGCCCAGTTGGATCAGACAGAGACTGATCAGCAGCAGCAGATTGCAAATCTGGAGGCTATACTGGAGGAATAGTTGAAAGATCGTCCATCTCAGGGGGAGAAATTGTATAGAAGTCAAAGAAGATGGCCCGAATAGTGAGCTGGCAGATCTTTCAAGACAACAATTTGCTCAGCTTGCTAATCCTCAGGGGGAGTTGGTGTTCATAGCCGCTGACAAGGGAAAAGACAAGGATTCAGATACGACTAAAGTAACTAACGATAAGGTCTGATCGGAGCATTGTCAGGGTTGGATGAAGATGAAATGAGGTTTGTCTTCGAAGATGACTTAGAACAGGAGGATCTTGAGGAATAAGCATTTACTCCTAAAGATATACCTAATTGGAAGTCACTCAATGAAGGTGTTATGAATGAAGATCAGAATGTGATAGATCTAGAGATGCTGAAATCTGCACTAAATGATGAATCAGATTCTGAAGTGTGAAGTGATTGATTTAGCTTGGAAGGACCTTATAAATCTAGGAAGACGATTCTTATGCTGGGGTGTTTGCAAAAACTATCAGAAGGGAGGGTCGTTCTGGAAGATTTGAGAAGTTAATCTAAGAGTTGGTAGAAGAGCTGTCGTTCAAATAACAATAAATTCTCTGATTGGTAGGACATGGACTAAGTTAGTCTACAAACCGGTGATGACAGCGAAACTGGAGAGGCAGTCATGGATAACAAAGAAGAAAAGGTGATTTCGGTATTTATAGAGTAATGAATATCTACTAGAAGCTATCGTCAAGGGGGAGTATGTTGATACACCCGATGTGATAGTAGCTGTCTAGTTTCGGTATTCATAGTCTCTGAACATGATAGTCTATTACGATCAATGAACAACAACTAGAAGCTATCGTTAAGGGGGAGTCTGTTGGTACATCCGGTGTAACGACAGCAGTCTAGTTTTGTTATTGATATCATGATTGTGTATGATGTTCACATTAGCATGATAAGTTCTAGACTATCATAATAAGTTCTAGAATAAGTTCTAGAAATAAGTTCTAGATTAAGTTCTAGAAATAAGTTCTAGAATAAGTTCTAGATTAAGTTCTAGATTACGTTGTAGAATAAGTTCTAGAATAAGTTCTAGAATAAGTTCTAGAAATAAGTTCTAGAATAAGTTCTAGAAATAAGTTCTAGAATAAGTTCTAGAAATAAGTTCTAGATTAAGTTCTAGAATAAGTTCTAGAATAAGTTTTAGAATAAGTTCAAAGATAAATTCAAGAGGAGCGTCTATAAGTTCGTGAGGAGCGTCTTCACGAACTTATCGGCTATATAATGAACTTATCTTTGTGAATTCAGTAATCTTTGACGGCTCAGAGGTTCTGTCGAACTTGAAAGCAAACAGAGTATCCGGGTGAAAAGAATCTTTGCAGAAATCTTTGTTCGAGGCGATTACGAGCTTGTGAGTGTTTGTAGAGTGTTCTTGAAGAGAATCACATGTCGGGATGTTTGTGTTTACGTCTATCATCGTGTTGGTATCCGTGTTTCGCGTGTGTGATCAGTCCGTTAAGCCACTAACGAGGATTCCGCACTCGTTGGACGATGTCGCGTCAAGATTGGATCCGTAGGTAGGTGACCTTATTCTAGAACTTAATCTAGAACTTATTCTAGAACTTATTTCTAGAACTTAATCTAGAACTTATTTCTAGAACTTATTCTAGAACTTATTATGATAGTCTAGAACTTACCATGCAAATATAAACATCATACACAATCATGACATCAATAACAAAACTAGACTGCTGTCGTCACATTGGATGTACCAACAGACTCCCCCTTGACGATAGCTTCTAGTTGTTGTTCATTGATCGTAATAGACTATCAGATTCAGAGACTATGAATACCGAAACTAGACAATTATTGTCACATCAGGTGTATCAACAGACTCCCCCTTGACGATAGCTTCTAGTAGAGATATTCATTACTCTATGAATACCGAAATCACATTTTCTTCTTTGTTATCCATGACTGCCTCAGCCGTTTTGTTATCTACAAACAACCACTTCATGTTTGCAAGTACATCCTGTGGCATAGATTCTAACGGAACTTTCTTCAAGCATCGGACTGGCTTGTAAACCATCTTAGCCCAAGGTTTACCAGTGTGAGGATCTATTCTCGTCTCGTCTACTACTCTCTTGCCTGACCTTGGCTTTAGTCTTTCAAACTTTCCAGATCTACCCTCCCTTCTGATAATCTTAGTAATCACTTCAGCATAGGGGTCGTCTCCAAGGTTTATAAGTTCCTTCCAGGCTAACTCTTTTACCTCACACTTAGGCAATGATTTGAAATCTATGAGTCTTCTTCTCAAGTACTGAAGCCCGTCCCTTCTTTTAAGAATGAAAAGCTGCAGTTCCCTATCAAAGAACCAGCTCAGAATTCCACCTGAAAGCTTTCCTGGACTTGGCAGCCTCATCCTTTTCTTCACTGCCAAGTCAGTCTTCTTCTCCTCCTTCTTAAACCATAACCTCAACTTCTCTTCTTTCGTTTGTTCCCTTCAGCTGTATCAGATTCAGATTCAGATTCTTCCATAGAAGCTAAGTTAAGCTCATCTAAGTCTATCACATACTGATCATTATTTACATATTGTTCAGTAACAGGCTGCTTCGGGATCAACACCTCATCAACATCATCATCCTCATCTTCTATAACTATCTGATTTCCAGTCCACAACTTCTTCTGGGATGAATTCCCCTTCCTCAAGATCTTCTTGATCAAATCCAAGCTCGTCTTCATCATCAAGATCTATTAACGCTTCAATCATCTCATGCTCAACATCTTTTGAAGCTGGACCTCCTTCAATACTTGAAGAACTAGGCTCCCCCTGAATGATTGCTTGCTGAGCAGTCTTTTGGGAAAGATCTGCTAGCTCACCTTCTTTTTGTGCACCTGGATCATCGCCTTCCTCATCGTCTCTCCTAACATTTCTCAATTGTTCATCCTTGCAGCTACTCTCCCCCTGAGCTCGTAAATCTTTCAATATCTGCTCAATGAGTGTCTGCATTGTCTGAATTTGTCCTTGTTGATCAGCCACAGTTGTTTTTAACTCGACATTCTCTTGATCCAATCGAGCATTGTGCTGCTGCAACTCTTTTACAGCCTGAGAGAGTTGGAATATTTGGACTATTTGGAAGTCCACTTTTCCCTTCAACTCAGTGAACCGCTGATTCTCTGTGAACGAAGTCGAGGTAGATGGAATGGAGGCAGATGTGGATGGAGCTGTGGTTGATGATGATGGAGCAGCCGGTAACACAGTTGGAGAAGCAGAAGTGGATGGAGCTCCCTGCATGAATCTATGCCTTTTCGCCCTATGCCTATGAACGAGATGAACTTCTTCTTCTTCTTCAAGTTCAGACTCTTCAGTCTCTTCATCAATAAGTGCCGGCCTTGTCGTTCTGCTAACAACTAGCCTCGATCCATATCTGCCAATTGTGATATCCGGATCTTCAGCTTCAGAACTCGATTCAGAATCCGACTCGGAGGCGGTCTCTACGTGACCTTCTGCCTCAGTCCGTACCCTTGCGCCTTCTTCTTCAGCCTGGACCTTTGTGTCCATAAACTCAGCATCAGATGGCTGATATTCATCAATCTCCTCAAAAATGTCATAGAAATCAGCTGGAGGCTCTAAAACGTCCTGAACCAGTTGTTCAGCAATATTATGCTCCGCAACTGTTCCCTGAGCCCATATTTCCTCCAGAGTTTGCTCCCTCTGGTCGTATTGAGGAGCCGAACTCGATGGCCCAACAACTTCAGTGGCTGGCTGTGGGCGGGAGGCGGTTCTAGCAACCGGAGCTCTTCTAGCTGGTGCTCGTTGCCTTTGTTGTCGTTGTTACTGTCGTTGTTGCTGTTGCTGTTGCTGTGGGGATTCACCAGTCCAATCTTCACCCTCCGGGGCAACAAAATCTGGATCTATGACTGCCCCAATCTTGTAACCGGAGCTCTTCTAGCCAGTGCTCGTTGCCTTTGTTGTCGTTGTCGTTGTTGCTGTTGTTGTTGCTGTTGCTGTCGTTGTTGCAGTTGCTGTTGCTGATACCACTTGTAAGGTCACCTACCTACGGATCCAATCTTGACGCGACACCGTCCAACGAGTGTGGAATCCTCGTTAGTGGCTTACCGGATCGATCACACACACGAAAAACGGAGACACACATGATGATAGACGTAAACTCGAACGTCCCGACACGTGATTCTCTCCAAGAACACACTGAAATCTCTCTGCAAGTTCGTAATTGCCCGAATGCTAATTTCTGCAAAAGATTCTTTTCACCCGGATGCTCTGTTTGCTCTCAAGTTCGACAGAACCTCTGAGCCATCAAAGATTACTGAATTCACAAGGATAAGTTCATTATATAGCCGATAAGTTCGTGAAGATGCTCCTCACGAACTTGTAGACGCTCCTCTTGAACTTATCTTTGAACTTATTCTAGAACTTATTCTAGAACTTATTCTAGAACTTAATCTAGAACTTATTCTAGAATTTATTCTAGAACTTAATCTAGAACTTATTATAGAACTTATTCTAGAACTTATTTCTAGAACTTATTCTAGAACTTAATCTAGAACTTATTCTAGAACTTATTCTAGAACTTACTCTAGAACTTATTCTAGAACTTATTTCTAGAACTTATTCTAGAACTTATCTAGAACTTATTTCTAGAATTTATTCTAGAACTTATTATGATAGTCTAGAACTTACCATGCAAATGTAAACATCATACACAATCATGATATCAATAACAAAACTAGACTGCTGTCGTCACACTGGATGTACCAACAAATTGTGCAATTACTTGTGAAATTTGTGGAGAAGTATTAGAAGCTCTTCCCCTTGATGAAAATTCGGATCTTGGTATAAAATTTCAAAAATCGATTCATATCGTCTAATAAACTAAAACAATTAAACAATTGTAACTTAATTTTAATTGTTAAACACTTAAAGTCGTAAACAAATAATAATCTAAATATCTAAAAGACTAAAACACAGAATATTATTACAAACAACAAACAAGTAACAATAAATCTAAAAAAAAATATATTCTAAAAACCCAAATGTGAAGTGTTTAACAATAAATTAGTCCAATAAATGAATGTTCAATGCACATGTATCTTTAAAAAAATTGTTAAATGGGTAACAAACTATTAGATTTTGGTATATTTGCTTAGATTTTGTAACAAATTTTTTTGTGTGCAGAATTTATAAAAACTAACAAAGATAGTGGGGTCGAACTTCAAAATTCATTGGGGTCGAAAATTTTCAATTATATATATAACACGTAAAAAAAAATTTATCGGGGTCGTTTGACCCCTAACCCGTCACCTTGCATCCGCCCCTGTTCATAATGATCAAACAAAGTACGCATATTGTATTCTAAGTCCATAAGAAAAGAACCCGCTACTTTACTCTTAAAGTTTTAATCCACAATCTATGACAATATTGTAACTTTCATCTTGGGTCAAGGCAATGAACAACAATTGATTAAGCTTTTCAGTTTTTCCCCAATACTTATCATACTTCGCACACATTAGAATTGCCATGGATTTAATGGATGTATCCTCATGCGTAGTAAGGCCATTTATAATATGACCAATGCCAAAAATCTCATCTAAATAAGTATTAGACGTCACATAACGAGAACATGAGAATCTCAATGTAGCATCATAAAAAAATTTCCAAGAATGGCAAGAAGCTAGATACATTATTCCATTTAACGTCGCTAATCATACCATCACATTTTCTAAGCTCTTTCTCACAACTAGAATCTTTCAAAAGCAAGTTAGGAAATGCTTTCCTAAACTTCATGGCACTGTCAAGCATCAAGAAAGTTGAGTTCCATCTTGTATCAACATCCATACATACTAGACTCTTACTTTCTATTTTCTCCTCTTCAACACAAGACTTAACTTTTTGAAGCCTTGCATGAGAAGACCTCACATATTTCACCAAAGCACGAACTTCCTTTATGGACAAATTAACATTAGCCAAGCCATCTTTGACAACTAAATTTAAAATATGTACAACACATCTCATGTGTAAAAAAAACTCCTTTTAGCACACGACACTCCCAATGATTAAATACTTTTTGCAAATGTTGAACAGATACATCATTAGAGCTAGCATTATCAATAGTCACTGTCACGATGTTCTTCAACTCCCATTCACTCAAACACTTTTCAATAGCCCTACCAATTAAAATCCCAGTTTGACCCGCTGTAGGGCAGGAATTAATAATCCTCTTATGCAAACACCAATTATCATCAATAAAATGAGCAGTCAAACACATATAACTCAAGTTTTGACCCGAAGTCCATGTATTTGTTGTGAGGCATATTGTAACAACCGGCACAAAATCAGGTTAGCATTTATAGTCAAATCAATGACCATTAGTAATTAATCAAAGTGATTAACAAATTTCATAAAGAAATTCATTTCAATTAGAAACAATTTCATTGGTGAGATGAAACGACAAAGTAATTAATCCGGTCGATTTACGATTTGATGGATTAATTCAACTAAGTGCATAATTAAATTAAGATTAGTGACACTAATCATGCATTAACAAACTTACATAACTTTAATTATGCAAGACTAAAACAATTTATTAAACTAGTGCATTCACAAGTGTTTATAAAATTACATAAAAAGCAAAATATAAAAATACATTTTGAAATACTTTTGTACAAAAAATAAAAATAAAAAATACATAATAAATACCCTATAGGCCGGCCACATACATAGTACAATGTAGAGTTTGACTTTCAATTTTTTATTAAAACATCCATACACCTTCAAAATCAAATCCTCATTCATCATTTCCTTTCAATTCATCCAACCTTTCACTCAATCTCCATCTGCAAGACCAAAATTTCCCTATAAATAGAGAGCTCAATTCACTTCATTCTTCACACCTAGCAAACACAATTATCTTTTCTTTCTCCCTCTAAAATCCGGTCAAGAAGGAAGCTACACAAGCTAAAGTTGCAACTTCTTTGTTCTTCAGATATTTTAAGAGTTTTTGGTGCGATTATTCAAGATCAAGTCTTCTACTCATTTCTATTATTTTACTTCATCAAAGTAAGTAAATACTAACTTATTACTTCTTATAATTATGTTAATATAAGTCTTGCATAATATATATAATCACCAACAAGAACAAGTTTCATTAAAACTCAAGTTTTTAAATAACTAGTTTTGTTTTAAAGTTTGTTTCTTCAAATGTGTTTATAAATATATAAACACATAATGTAAGCATGAGTATTATGAAACAAGTTATATAAATGTGTTTCATGGACTTTTATACATGTGGTTTTCGAATAAACAACAAGAACCACAAGTTGTTATAAGGTTATGAAATTCAGATTTTCGGCAGAAATATTACATCAACTTTGAAAAATCATAACTAATTCAAAACTTAACGAAATGAGTTGATTCTTGTTTCAGAAGTTAGATCTATGTTTTAACTAAGTATCTGGAGGTTTTCATAATTTAATACGAAGTTCTGAACCCCAAAATAGTGTTTGGGAACCGAAAGGTCTAACAACTCAAATATGGCCAACATAGGGTTTTAAACGAGCCTTTTCCCTAACCTAAACACCTCGAAAAATGGACGTTTTTACCTTGAAAAATTCCTTGTATATTGTAGTTTTATGACTATATATATATATCAAAGCCCAAATCATTTTGGAGCTTGGTAAAAAACAGTCACAAAGTAGGCCGAAAAACCATGACAAAACCTAGAAAATCCATATATATGTACTTGAACTTTTTAAGTGAGTTTTACTTATGGACTTGATAAGTTGGGTGATTTAAAACATAAAACCAACATACATGCATATTATCATTTATGAGAGTTATTCAGTCCCTCATATCATTTAGGACTCGGTTAAATACATCAAGTTCATCAGAAGTCATCAACGAAATCTCCATTTTACGCTCGTTTTTGCCATCACTTTTACGGTGAGTTTTCATAGCCCCATTTTTAATTGTTCGTATTATTTTGGGGTGAGAATACATGTTCAAAATTTTATTTTATATGGACACAAGTACTTGAATCATTTTTCGTACTACATAAGATTGTTGCTTCACCACCGCCCTCAATCATTAACCGTTAATTACTACGTAAACGTAAATATTGTGGATAGATCTATTTGGGTTGACGCCCCCATCCGGGTTGGTCGCACCAATTGTAAACGGATGCATAACTATTTGACAATTTATGGTATTATGGTGTTGGATACCACAAGGGCACTCAAAAGTTAAGTTTCGGGGTCATGAGGCTTATGGTAATACTTAAATTATATGTTCGCTTTTATTTTACAACTCACTGAAATCTTGTGTTTTCCATACAATGTCTTACTTATCAAGTAAACCTGTGAACTCACCAACTTTATGTTGACGTATTTAGCATGTTTTTCTCAGGACCATAAACGCTAAGGTATCATGTTCATGGCACGTTTATAAGATCATCAAGTTTTCAGAGTCTTCGGGCATTCCAAAAGTTGCGGAGATTAGTTTTCATAACTTAAACTTTGGTAATTTATTTTAATCTGCGCACTAGTAACTTTGTATTTTGTGATGCTTGTAAAACGCTATTTATATTTTTTATGCATTTTCGAAAATGACCCATTTAGAAGTCGTTCATTGTGATTATGACTTTGTTTCCGCGATGTCACGCCTCGTTGCCAAGCGGGGTATCGGGGTGGGACAGATTTGTATCAGAGCCATAGTTATAGTGAACTAGGTTACATTAGTACACTAGACTATAACTGTTACAAGAAACAAAAACATTTTATAAGTAACTAAAACAACTATAAATGGACCATGATAACAGAAACATGTCGAGCAATACGATCATCATCCTATCCGATGCTGAAGACGAGTATACCCTGATGGATCAAGGGGACATAGAGATCTTCGTTGAATCAGAAAACCCTTCCGAGGAAGAGCCAATGGAGGAATCCGAAGAAGAGCCAATGGAGGAAGAAGAACCCTCCGGTGGATAGGGATAACCATCCGATGAAGATCCACCCTCTCCGGTGTCCCCTTCATACATACCCTACCACCCCCAATTCCCCTCACATAAAGCATACTGTCCACACCCCAACGCCCCCCCTCATGAAATTCACCGCAAGGAAAAGGGTGATAATACCACGACAGGAGTCTATCCCGGTCCCTGTCCCCCAGCCAAGCCTGCCGCAACGGCGACGGGTAGATGCCAGGCATTGGGGATGGATGCCGGACACCCTCCAGGAATGGAGGCAAGAGGAGGGAATCCCCTCCCACTTTGAGACCGGGGGACCATCCTCCGAGCCAACCCCACCTTCACCCAAGAACCCGCCACCGAAACTATACCTCTACTAATGGCAAGGGCCACAAGACATGACCTTCGACTGTCGCAACTCAGTCAAGAGGTCGGAGAGGTGACAACACGACTTGAGCAGGACAGCTGCAGAACACCAACATCTACTGGGTCAATCAGCATGTGCAATCAATCCAGCAGGATGGAATGGATGAACTCCGACAACGTCTAGTGAAGTGTGAGGCACGCAACGCCACACTAGCACAACGACTCAGCGCTCTGGAGCAGGGAGAAACCCCCGAGACGTCTCACACCTAGTGCTACCTTATTATTGTATTTGTAGTAATTGTACTTGCAACTTAGTGTATTTTTTTGTTAAGTTAAGGCTTGAAATTTTTCGGGGAAACCCCGACCCCATGTTGTAAAAGGTTATATATCAAGCAATATTTAATGAAAAATTAAGTTTATTTATAAATCTGTGTCGATGCTATGTAGCATTCTGTCTTAGAAAAATTCAAACCCATAGACTTATCTTCTTACACCGTGTTAATTTTCTCTAAACTTCAAGATCATGCCACCACGAAGGATGAACACCGAGGAAATCGAGCGACTAGTAGCTCAAAGGGTAGTTGATGCCATCGCAGCTCTTGAAAGTAACCGCCAAAATGGATCCAGAAGCATTGGAGTTGCTGTAGGGGTGGAAAATAACCCACGAGTTGCAGCATCAAAGGCTTCTTAGGCTGCCAACCTAGGTATTTCAATGGCACAGAAGGTGATGTTGGTCTTACTCGATAGTTCGAGAAACTGGAGTCCGTCTTCCGAGTCAGCAACTACACTAAAGGAAACAAGGTGAAGTTCGCCACTCATACGCTTCAGAATGGAGCCCTTACTTAGTGGAACTCATACGTTCAATCAGTGGGAATTGATGTGGCTTACCAACTCCCGTGAGCGGAGTTAAAACAAATGATGACAAATGAGTACTGCCCATGGAGTGAAATCCAAAAGATGGAAGAGGAATTTTGGAACTTGTCCATGAAGGGGACGGACATCACCGGATACACCAACAGATTTCATGAGCTGAGCCTCCTATGTCCTGGGATGGTTACTAGGCATGGCAATGGGGCGGGGCGGGGATCTCAGTTCCCATCCCCATCCCCGCTTCTTAATCCTCTCCCCCATCCCCGGCCCCATCACCATCGGGGAATGAGTTTCTATCCCCATCCTCGTCCCAATCGGGGATCGGGGATCCCCGTCGGGGAATCGGGGTTTTCACGTCACTAAAAAGATTATAAAGTTTATACTATAAATAGTAATTTAGTAGAAAATTTTACGTAAATAAACTTTAAAACAAATCAATTCAAACATATTTGAGTTATTTACATATGTAATTTATAATTTATGATGAAACTAAAACAAAGAAATGTTTGCAAAAGATTTATAAAACACTAAAATGAAATAAACAATAGTATTTTAAACTATAGAAAAGTCATATCCAATAATATTTAACATATTATATAAAATGTAATGAATAATTTACATTATAAAGTTATATATATATAATAATCTATATTGAAACATAATACATAATCGGGGTCGGGGATTAAAGTGTCTCCCATCCCCGCCCCATCCCCATTATTTTAAATCGGGGATTCCCTGTCCCCGTCCCTATCCCCGGTCAACTCGGGGATTCCCCGGTCAAATCGGGGTCGAGTTACGGGTTCCCCGTCGGATATGAGTTTTATTGCCATGCCTAATGGTTACTCCGGAGTACAAAAGAGTGGAGCGATACATATAGGGACTCTCTCCTCAGATCCAAGGGAACGTCACCTCCTCCAACCCAACAATCCAAAATGCCATCGTATGACAAACAATATGATGGAACGGGTAGTACGCCAAGGGGCGGCAGCTGCCAAAAGCTCGGACAACAATCGGAAATGGGAAGACCGCTCAGGAAATAATTCGGGGAACCAACAAAAGAAGAAGGAGACAATCAAGGCCTACGTAGCTGGGTCTGAATCAAAGAAAAGCTACACTGGCAACAAACCCTATTGCAGTAAGTGCAATTATCATCACAACGGTCAGTGTACAAATCCCTGTGGCAAGTGTAAGAGACAGGGTCATCTAACAAAGGATTGCAGAGCTTCCAACCCCGACACCAGCAACGGATCTCAAAAAGGGTGCTTTGAGTGTGGGGTTGTTGGGCATTTCAAGAAGGACCACCCAAAATTGAAGAATGTCGGTGGAGCTCAGGGAATAGCTTTTGTCATGGGAAGTGGGGAAGCAACACAAAATCCCGATGTGGTCACGGGTACGTTCCTTCTCAACAACACTTATGCTTTTATACTATTTGATACCGGTGCTGATAGGAGATTTATATCCACTAAGTTTATTAAGCAGATAAATGTCACTCTTACTCCATTAAGTGCCTCGTATGCTATAGGTTGCTGACGGTAAGACACTGAAAAAACAAACAACATAATTCGAGGATGCTCCTTAGAGCCAGTAGGTCAACAATTTGAAATAGATTTATTGCTCGTCAAACTTGGAAGTTTTGACGTGGTTATAGGTATGGACTGGTCATCGAAAAACCGTGCAGAAATCGTGTGCGATAAGAAGACAGTACGCATACCCCTAGCCAACAAGAAGGTCCTAACTTTCCAAGGCGAACGGAGAAACACCAAAGTAAGCATCATCTCATGTCTTAGGACCCTGAAGTGTTTATGAAAGGGTTGTCAAGCAATCCTAGTCCACATGACGGAAAAGGAGCCGAAGGAGAAGCGGCTCGAAGATATTCCTGTAGTCCGTGATTACCCCAATGTCTTTCCAGAAGACCTGCCTGGACTCCCACCATCAAGGCAAGTCGAATTCCAAATCGACTTAGTGTCAGGTGCGGCACCAGTGGCACGAGCTCCATACCGTTTAGCCCCATCAGAGATGTAAGAATTGTCCAATCAGCTAAAAGTGCTTTTGGATAAAGGGTTTATTAGACCGAGTTCCTCACCGTAGGGAGCTCCGGTTTGTTCGTAAAGAAGAAGGACGAAACTTTCAAAATGTGTATTGACTATCGGGAACTAAATAAGCTGACCATGAAGAACCGGTACCCTCTCCCAAGGATCGATGACCTATTTGATCAACTCCAAGGGTCAAGCTTCTATTCGAAGATTGATCTGAGGTCTGGTTATCACTAGGTCAATGTTCGCGAGGAGGATATCCCTAAGATAGCTTTCAGAACCCGGTACGGTCATTATGAATTCCAAGTAATGCCATTTGGACTGACCAATGCACCTGCCGTATTCATGGACCTCATGATTCGGGTATGTAAACCGTACTTGGAAAAGTTCGTGATTGTCTTCATAGATGACATCTTAATCTAATCACGAAACAAGGAGGCGCATGAGCAACATTAGAAGTTAATTTTGGAGCTGTTGGAGAAAGAACAACTATATGTCAAACTTTCAAAGTGCGAATTTGGCTAAGAGAAGTAAAATTCCTTGGTCATGTGATGAACAGTAAAGGAATTCAAGTTGACCCTATGAAGATCGAAGCCATCAAGAATTGGGCAAATCCTAGAACCCCTACGGAGATATGCCAGTTCCTAGGTCTTGCCGGGTATTATAGGCGATTTATCGAAAATTCTAAAAGATCACCGGATCACTAACCGAAGTGACCCGAAAGGACATTAAGTATGATTGGGGTGATGACCAGGAGGCGACATTTCAGTTATTGAAGCACAAGTTGTGCAGCGCGCCTATTTTGTCCTTGTCCGAAGGAAGCGAGAACTTTGTAGTTTACTGCAATGCTTCACACAATGGGTTGGGTTGTGTGTTAATGCAGAAGGATAAGGTCATGGCCTACACTTCACAACAACTGAAGGTTCACGAGTTGAATTATACAACACATGACTTGGAACTAGGAGCAATATTTTTTGCCCTAAAAATTTGGAGACATTACTTGTACGGTACGAAGTGTACTGTGTTCACGGATCATAAGAGTCTTCAACACATCTTGAACCAGAAAGAGTTGAATATGAGGCAGCGTCGTTGGATGGAGCTATTAAGTGATTACGACTGTGAGATTCTGTATCACCCGGGGAAAGCTAATGTGGTTGCAGACGCCTTGAGCCGAAAGGAACGAGCTAAGCCGTTAAGAGTACAAGCCTTAGTCATGACCATTCAACCAAATCTTCCTCCCTTAATTCATGATGCGCAAGTGGAGGCAGTTAAGGAGGAAAATATGAAGAATGAAGCTCTGAGAGGAATGGATAAACAGTTTGAGATAAGGGCTAATTGGAATCAATACTTCATGAAAAGAGTCTGGTTACCCAGCTTTGGTGGAGTAAGAAAGCTGGTTATGGATGAAGGACACAAATCAAGATATGTTGTCCACCCTGGATCCGATAACATGTATCATGACCTCAAGGAGCTGTACTGGTAGCGTAACATGAAGGCTGACATTGCCACATATGTCAGCAAGTGCTTAACGTGCTCTAAGGTTAAGACAGAACACCAGAAACCATCTGGGTTATTGCAGCAACCAGAGATTCCCCAGAGGAAGTGGGAACAGATAACCATGGACTTCATAACAAAACTGCCAAGGACATCAAGTGGGTACGATACCATTTGGGTAATAGTAGACCGTCTAGCGAAGTCCGCGCACTTTCTACCGACTAAAGAGACCGACAAGATGAATAAGTTGGCTCAAATTTACCTCAAGAAAGTCGTCTCTAGGCATGGAGTGCCTGTCTCAATCATCTCAGATAGAGACAGCAGATTCACATCCAGATTTTGGCAGTCATTACAGCAAGCTTTGGGTACAAACTTAGACATGAGCACAACATATCACCCTCAAACTGATGGTCAGAGTGAGAGAACAATCCAAACCCTAAAGGATATGTTAAGAGCTTGTGTAATTGATTTCGGGAAGAGCTGGGATACTCATTTGCATTTGGTTGAGTTCTCGTACAACAACAGCTATCACACAACTCTCAAAGCTACTCCATTTGAAGCACTGTATGGTCGGAAGTGCCGATCACCTATCTGTTGGGCCGAAGTCGGGGATAGTCAAGTCACAGGCCCGGAAATCATACTTGAGACCACCAAAAAGATAGTGCAGATTCGGAATCGATTAAAGGCTGCTCACGATCGTCAGAAGAGCTATGCGGATGTGAGGCGGAAGTCTCTGGAGTTTCAAGTAGGAGAAAGGGTATTGCTGAAAGTCTCGCCATGGAAGGGCGTAGTACGATTTGGAAAACGGGGAAAACTGAATCCCCGTTACATCGGACCATTTAAAGTAATGAAGAGAATTGGTCCTGTAGCCTATCGGTTAGACCTACCACCAGAGCTTAACAGCGTGCACAATACCTTCCACGTGTCAAACTTGAAGCAGTGTTTGTCAGATGAAACACTTGTTATTCCCTTGGAAGAGATTCAACTTGATGATAAACTTCGTTTTGTCGAAGAGCCAGTAGAAATCATGGACCGTCAGGTGAAAAGATTAAAGCAAAGTTGCATTCCTATTGTGAAAGTCAAATGGAATTCCAGACGTGGTCCAAAATTCACTTGGGAACGCGAAGATCAGATTAAGCAGAAGTACGCTCACCTCTTCTCAACTAACAAGACCCCTAAGGAAACACGATAAAATTTCGGGACGAAATTCCCTTTAACAGAGGGAGACTGTAACAACCGGCACACAATATCAGGTTAGCATTTATAGTTAAACAATAATCATTAGTAATTAATCAAAGTGATTAACAAATTTGATAAGGAAATTCATTTCAATTAGAAACATTTTCATCGGTGATATGAAACGACAAAGTAATTAATCCGATCGATTTACGATATGATGGATTAATTCAACTAAGTGCACAATTAAACTAAGATTAGTGACACTAATCATGCATTAACAAACTTAGATAACTTTAATTATGCAAGACTAAAACAATTCATTAAACTAGTGCATTCATAAGTATTTATAAAATTACATAACAAGTAAAATACAAGAATACATTTTGAAATACTTTTGTATAAAAATAAAAATACATAATAAATACCTTGTAGGCCGGCCACATACATAGTACAATTTAGAGTTTGACTTTCAATTTTTATTAAAACATCCATACACCATCAAACTCAAATCCTTATTCATCATTTCCTTTCATTTCAACCAACCTTTCACTCAACCTCCATTTGCAAGACCAAAATTTCCCTATAAATAGAGAGCTCAATTCACTTCATTCTTCACACCTTCAAACACAATTCTCTCTTCTTTCTCCCTCTAAAATCCAGCCAAGAAGGAAGCCACATAAGCCAAAGTTGCAACTTCTTTGTTCTTTAAATATTCCAAGTGTTTTTCGTGCAACAATTCAACATAAAGTCTTCTACTCATTTCCATTATTTTACTTCATCAAATTAAGTAAATACTAACTTATTACTTCTTATATTTATGTTAATATAAGTCTTGCATAATATATATAATCACCAATAACAACAAGTTTCATTAAAACTCAAGTCTTAAATAACTAGTTTTGTGTTGGAATGTATTTTTGTTGATGGAATACAAAGTATAGGGTCTATTTTGTAATCAGTGAAAAGTTGTAAAAATGAATATAAATAGATAGTTGACTGTCAAAATAGATAATAGAGATGACAGTTATTTTGTGCGCATTGAATTCAGAAAGGGCAACTGTTCACGAAGATTCCATTCTCTCTATAATCGATTTTGTCATCATTCAATAAAATCATTCGGTCAGTTTTGATTCTTTCTGTTCTTGATATATTGTTGATATTGTTGTTTGATTATTAAGAAACTACACTTCACAATTGGTATCAGCGCTTCTAGGGATGAATTTTTGATTCTGAAATTGAAAATTACGAAGTGTTCTTGAACATTTTGTCGCAAAACCTAAAAATCATCAAGGGCTTTTATTCTGTTGATCATAGATTCTGAAATTTGGATCGAAGGTAAAGGATTAGTAATCGATTCAATTGAATATAATCTTGATTTGATTCATCAAACACAGGAAAAGATCTAGTGATTTTTCTGAAATTTTGAAAAAACCCAAAGTTCATCACTGTTTTATAGAAAAAGTCACTTCTAGATCTATTTTTGGACAATATTGTTTCACAAAAAGTGTTTGTAATCATAATCCTTGCCTTCAATTTCAATTTGGGTGAAAATGGCTAAGTTTCTCGAATTAATTTGAGTTTCAGACTTAAATATTCTGAAAAACTAAGAAACTCGAAATATACTCAGTTTATGTGCAACTCGAGTTGACTGTGTTTATAATTCGAGTTGATAACAAGTGTCAATCGAGTTGGAATTGTTAGTCAATCGAGTTGACTTGATTATTCAATCGAGTTGACTAGTTATTCATTCGAGTTGACTTACATTTTTATTCGAGTTGAATCTCAATTGATTCAAGTTAACATTCATTTCATTCGAGTTGAACTGAAATTTAATCGAGTTGATCCAAAAGTTAATTTCAACAAGAAATTAATCACAAGGAATCAATCGAGTTGCACAGAATCTCAATTCGAGTTGTACTTAGTCTTATTCGAGTTTCACAGAAACTTAAGTCGAGTTTTACAAAAGCTTAATTCGAGTTTCACTCAAAGTTAATTCGAGAATCACTCAAAGTTAATTCGAGATTCACTCAAAGTTAATTCGAGATTCACACAAAGTTAATTCGAGTTTCATACAAAGCTCATTCGAGTTTAACAACAGCTTCATTCGAGTTTTACACAGCATCATTCGAGTTTCATCATTGTTTGATTCGAGTTGATTATTGCTTCTAACAAATTACTTTGTTATAGATTCGAGTTGATTGTGTGATTCAATAGAGTTTCACTAATCATTCTTACAAAGGTTGATCAACAATTTCAATTTCAATCAAAGTTCATCAGATCTTGGATAGTTTCCTAAATATCAATCACTATGTCAAAAGACGCTCTAGCAATGGGATCAGAAACCAAACCCCCAATTCTTTATCGGGGAGAATACGTCCAATGGAGGGAAAGGTTTCTAGAATTCATAAGTTTTCATGATCTGTCGGAAGAAATGTTGAAATCCTTAACAGATGGACCAGCTACATTCATGGAAACAATTCCTGGAGTACCCACGGGAAATCCCCCGATTCCACCAAGGACAGTTGAGGTTACCAACTTGACTGAGGCACAAAAGAAAAGAAAATTAGGGGATAAAAAAGCCAGGAAATTATTACTGATCTCAATCCCCAATGACATTTACACATGTCTCACAAACACAAAAACCGCCAAGTCCATATGGGATGAGGTGTGTAAACTTATGAGGGGATCCGACAGAGCTGCAACAAACAGAGCACGAAACAGTCTGATGACATTTGAGAATTTTCGAGCTCGTGAAGGAGAACTACTGGAATACACTTACCTGAGGTTTGTTAGTTTGGTAAGTGAAATGAAAAGAAATGGAGTGACAAAGTGTCAGGATCTAAATATGAATTACCAAGACTAACTGGTTTGAATTTATCAGAGTATAAATCAATAATCTTGCTTTGAATCAAAGTTTAATCAAGAAGTTTGCGGAATAACACTTATTTATTTTATCAAAAACTTTCAGAATCAATAATGAATAAACACACAAGAATTAATCAAGACTGTTTGTATTGCTGAATTCAACGATTAGAATCACCTCTAATCTGTTTGATTAGACGAAGAACACAGACTGTTCTTAGGGTTTTACAACCTTAGAGGCTTATGAAAACTTAAACAACAAAGCAATTACAGACTCAAAATATGCAGGAAAAACCTATACAATAGAAAGACCTATTCTATGTATTTATATTGCTTCTTGATATGTTTCCTTGACGAATAATGAATTCTCTGATAGTAGATATGCTGGAATCTTCACGTAGATATCGTTTCCTGAAAATCAGCACTTTCTGTTTCTGAAACTGTTGAGCAGCTTGAATCTCTTGACAACATGAGCAGAGCAGCTTGAGTTGTTTTGCTCTGGCAGCTTGAACTTTTACACTAGCAGCTCGAGTTTCTTCAACTAGCAGCATGAACTTTGTATTTACATTTAAAAAAACTACTAATAGTCTGAGAAGTCTAACTAGCAGCTTGAATATACTTAAACTATTTCCCAACAATCTCCCCCTAACTTAAATTCTTTACACAAGACTTTAAGTTCTAAAAAAAATGGAAATGAATAAGTAAGCTGTTATTTACAAACCAAGGCTTACAAAACTTACAGCTGTGCAAGTTTATGATCTATAGCCTTCAAAAATTCTCTCTTCATCTCTTCTTTATCACAAGATACTCTAGCTGATTTTATTTGCAGCAACATATCTTTTGAAAAATTGTAAAACTTGAGATTGAAGAAGATACCAGACCCATCTGTGAATTTGATTCTGTATGTCTTTGACTTGACAAACAGATCAATTTGCTTGATCTTTTTCCGTTTCTTCTCAGCATCTTCTATCTCTTGTCTTGCAAATTCAGGGTCAACCACTGTACTTAGATCTCTGATGAGTTGTTTCACTTGTGGAAGAGCAGATCTAACTTGTGTAATAGACCCTATGTTGTACATCTTTATCAGTTCATCCCTGGTCAGCTTCTGAACCATTTGCCAGAATGTATCAAACTCTTCTTCTGGTCCAGACTCTCTTCTTATTACAAACTTGACCCTTAAATCTCTTTCATCCAGTGACTTAGCAAACCAGTAGTTGATTTGAGGCTTTGTGAAATCATGCTGATCAATCAGCTTCTCTATCTCCATAGCCTTTTGCAAGTGTTGCTCAAAGAGCACCCTCTTAACAGATGAAGGAATAGAAATAACTGCTTGATCAGTGGAAGCAGGTGCACTGGCATCAGCTTCAATTTGTACTGATTGAGTTGATGGTTGGACTTCTTGGGATGGTTGAGCTTCTGGAGAGACTTTTGTTCTCTTTCTTTTGTCCATCTCCTTGTCATGAATATCTTGCAGCCTTTCAGTTGGCATGGACTGAGCCATTTTCTTTGGGATACCTGCTGCAAATGCAAAATTTATCAAAAATCTTCTGTGCTCAGCTTTAGAGTGCCCTGTTGGCATCTTTCTCTTCTTTGCTCCTTGCTTAACCACAAACCCCTTTAAGTAATCACCTAAAGTCTCATCATCATCCATTGGGGTTTGGGCTTGCTGATCTAATTCCTTGTCCTGTTCTTCTGCTATTCTTTTGGCAATTTCAGCATCAAAGGCAATTTGGGCTTCTTTGGAAGAAAATTTATGCTTTGGAGACTCAATGAGAATGCCCTTGCCCTTGTCTTTTGCAGCAGATGTTGTAGCTTGGACTGTGCTTGATGGAGCTTGAATGCCTTCCCTGATCACAACTCCAGTAGCTTTTGAAGGAGCAGCTTGAGTTTCTAGGCTAACAGCTTGAGAAGCTGTTGGGACTGCTAGCCTAGAAACTGGAACTGTTGATGCTGCTTGGACTGTTGTTGTTGGAGCTGCTTGAACTGACTTGGGAACCTCCTGATTCTCCCCCTTTTTGGATGCATTGGTTTGGTCAGAAGGACCGACAACCTTTGTCCCCTGGGTTTGAATCATCTGCTCTAATTTCATAATTTTATTTCCACAGAGGGTGAACCCTTTGTGAAGATAATCCATTCGCTTATTCTGAGCAGCCTCTGCCTGTTTGAGTTCAAAAATTTGAGCCCCCTGTGCAGCAATGATGGACATTTGATATTCCAACATGGCTACAACAGGTTTCAGCTTGGGATCCGTCAAAAGCATGAGTTGCAGACTTGTCTCAAGATCAGAAAACACCTGGGGTGCTTGTGATCTATCACTGACATTAAGACCAGAAGTAGAAACTTCTGGGCCCCTCTATTCTTGGTTCTGGGGACTTCCAGCTTGTGTTTGCACACTTTCTGTTGCCATGAGCGTGGTCTTAGCTATGTTGGCCCTGTCCTGTGCCTCTTGTGCAGAGACATCAGTAGTGCCAGCCACAGAACTCATATGAACCATCTCTGAAGAGATGTTCACCTCCTGAGAGAGGATGGGAGTTTCCTCAACTGGTTCCCTTTGGATATTCTGTGCGGAAGTATCCTTCTGCACAGGGATATATGGCTCTTGTTGATGGGAGGAGGAGGAAGGAGCTCCTGGTCCCCTTTTTCTTTTATATAAGTATCTTAGTGGGCGTCTTGGCTGTACAAAAAGGATCAGATGGAATATTTGTATCATGAGGAGTGGGTTGGGGTCCTGGGGGTGAAGCAGGAATGTTGGGCTGTGTCTGCTCAGGACCCTCTCCTCTGTTTCCTGGAATGATGTTCATCATTGCAGAGGGCAATGGAACATCTACACTGACAAAATTGGCACTTGGCTTTAACAGCCTTTTGATTGAAGACAATGAGTGCCTATGGGAAACATGTATCCGTTTATGTAAATGAGGAGTTGTGCAGGTGTGTGCAATAATTTCTACCAAAAACCTAGGATACATAAGAAATTTCCCATTCTTTAGGGAATGATGCCTTAACATCCCTTGAAAAATCATGTTTGAAAAATTGAACTGTTGGCCAGTAGAAAAGCACACTAAGGCAGTGGCAATATTTGAAGAAAACTCAGACCAACCAGTTCTTTTGGGGCTTAAACATTGCTGAATAATATGCACAAGGTATTTCCATTTAGGAGAAAAATGTGCCTTAAGAAAAGTAAAAGAATCAGCAGGACCCCTATAACCAATATTTTGAAGACCAAAATGTAGAGCTTGAAGGGATAGGTCGGTCATACCTGAGGCATCTTGAAGATGCAAGTGATGTCTGATGGATTCCTCAGTGATATTGATGACAGTTCCATCAATCTTGGATATGAGGGTAGGCACTCCATTGATGGTTTGAACAGATGCATGATTCCAAAACTGTTCAATATGGGAGATGTATATAGTAGGGTTTATGGATAAGGCATAATGGATATGGGAGTGTCTGAGGAAATCCATCATTGCATGAAACGGTTGAAGTTCAGCGTGTTTTAGGGTGTATGGGAGGCAGTTGTGTTCTTTTACGAACTCCATTGATGAAGAAACGATGGTTTAGGGTTTGAAAGAGGAATGTGTGATTCGTTCAGAGAGAAAGTAAGAGGCCGTGGAAGAAGAATTTGTAACTGGTAGTTACAACTGAACGAAATCGGGACCTTTAAAGGTTTCGAAAAGGTTGGGTCCCGCGCACACATTTGAAAAAATTACCCAAATACCCTGCACACTTTGACAGATCAAGTGAAAATAACTAGCAGTCCGAGAAAATGAACTAGCAGCATGAGAAAATTCTCATGCTGTTAGTTTAAAATTTTGCAACTTTTCAATGAAACAGTGTCTCCCCCTTAAATAAGCATACTGTGTAGATAATAATGGAAACCAATTAATCCATGTTTACCACACCAATATGTGATACTAGGAAAGTGAACCTTCCCACATCAAAAGGTTTTGTAAATAGATCAGCTAACTGATCATCTGTATGTATTTTGGTAACTTGGATTAACTTCTTTTCATTACAGTCTCTGATGAAGTGAAATCTGATTTCTATATGCTTGGTTTTTGGGAATTTCACTGGGTTTTGCACAATG